>QDHC01000091.1:852462-862665 GCA_013186455.1 Papilio dardanus tibullus | reverse complement strand
ACTCTTTTATATATATAGATAACATATAACGTAATTAAAATTATCCGGTAATAAAACAATCGTGTACAAGTTTACAAACAAGAAAACAATAAAATTATTCCATTTTATACTCTGAATTATAAATTAACATTCTTTTTACGTATCTACGTATCTTTTTACGCATTTTTATACACATACGTTTTTAGTTTTTATCGTAGTATCGGACAACACAAAGTTTATAAAACAAATCTTCAACTTTATTTAATACAATTTTTTTTTAAGAATTTAGCTTCATAAATTTTAATTTAATTTTTTTTCAAGTTAAAATTAAATTACAAAGATCGTTGTCATGCATATAATTGATAACTAAAATCTTTTGTAAATAAAACCTGCAAAATCATTTAAAGTATGATCCGCAAAGTATAAAAAACGTAGCAAGTATAAAAAGGATGTTTCGTGAAGTAATATCCACATAACATTTAGCTGTTGGACATTGAAGTGTCTTCAGTACTTGCTTAACAACATGTATTTTATATTAATTTGCTCTCTGGCAGCTGTGACCTTAACTAGTGCTAAACAGGTAACAAAAATAAGACATCTAAGCATATTGCTTTATTTTTATCTGTTCATCGCATTATCATCTTTTTTATTCTATTATATGCATTTGTTTATTCTGACTAGCGGTCGCCAGCGACTTCTTCCGCGTGGATTCCAATTTTCATGCAATTCTGACAAAGGAATCACTTTTCTCCATACAAACTTTACAAACCCCCATTTCGGACCATTAAGGGTCGAATTTCCCAAAATCATTTCTTAGTGCACACCTAAGTAGTAAAAGTAATCTATATACAAAATTTTAACTCCCTAGACCCAGTAGTTTTGGCTGTGCGTTGATTTTAAGATTTCCATCTTCTCTTTTATAAATAGACTTTTAAATATGGTAGGAATATTACAGCAATGTACGATCTCAGTCTAAACTTTTTGTAAATATTCGGGAGCTTTGTTACCGTACACCAAACTACATTCGTACAAACTAAAATATTTTTTCTATTATTATAAGATCTCGTTTAGTCGATACTGAAGGGATATCTAAACAAGTTTGACTTGTTGAGTCTTCGACTTTAAGTCTTTGACGATATAGTTCGCAAATATGTTTTATTATTTTCGGCGAATAGAGTTATTTTTAAAGAAGTTATCGTGTATAAATTTGTATTACAAAGTTTAGTTAATTCTCTATACCAAGTGTTTGGGGTTGCAGCGGAAGGGGATGGCATTCTGACTCACTGCGGTTGGAGTCACAGAGATGCTGTATTAAAATTGTATTTAATGTACAAAAATTCTTGGGTATTTTTTCATCCTCACGATATTGACCATACTATGTCATTCCTTTGCCTACTGTTACGTATTCAAACATTTGTTCCTCACGATTTTAGTTTCTTAAGGTAAACTAAAGCTACTAATTACTACGAGTAGACGGTTTCGGTAATCTTCGTTTCAAAAATTTCAATACTCTATAGAAATATTATACGTAGTCTAAAAGCATATCTCTACATTGCAAGGCATGTTTAGGATACGGAAGCAACGCAAGTAAACGTAACAATTAGCGTATAATCGCTAAATCTAGAAATAGTGTTTACCTATGCACTATACACATGCTTCATAAATGCATCTTGGTTTGGTCATACGGTCTAATGTGTAATTTTATTTTAAAATTCAACAAAGGATTTGCCTCTACAATAATTTAGTCTTATAAACCACTAACTGGTATTTTTCCTTGATTTGTAATTTTATTTAAGCTATTGCAATTTATTTATTTTAATTTCAGACTTATACGGATTTGCCTTCGGACGTTGTCGGCTTGCTTACAGAGAAGTCGGTGGGTTGTATAGCAGAAACAGGCGCTGATATTAATATTTTGCAGCGAGTCTTTCAATGGCAATTCGACAGTGATAAAACAAGCAAAAAGTTCTCATTTTGCCTTTTCAAAAACTCCGGCTTAATTGACGACAAAGGTAGCTTTGATGAGAATAAAATTGTTAATACATTATACAGGAATAGTATTAAAAAGGACGAAATAGCGAAGGTAGCTCGTGAATGTAATAGTATCGATGACAAAAATCCTTTAAACAAAATGTATCAAGGTCTTCAATGCTTTTTCAAAAATACACCCGTTTTGGTACAGGTTAAGATTTAAATAAATATGAAATAAATTGCTACAAAATTAAATATGTATTTAAAATGCAAATATTGTACCATGTAAAAACCACACATTATGCAATAATTATAATGGTAATATATTTTATAAAATAAATATATTTTGTTACATTTTTTGTTTTCATTTCCGCTAAACCGTATCTAGTACTATGACAGTAGAAAAACCTTAACTTAAAAACAACAAAGTCGTCATGCTAGTCGTCATTGCTGTTAATAGCACGAAAGGTCTATACTGTAGTCTGCTGCCGAATCACCAGTAAACATTGCTTACTCTGTTTTTTATGTTGTTGGCGATAAAAACCGACATAAGAAATACTTGACATGATGTAAAAGTAATACCTTGCATGATGATGTAATATTGGTGTACGAATAACTGAGTGAAATTAGCAAAATTAATAGTACCAAAAGGAACGTTAAGCTGTTATTAATTAATTGTTATTCATAATATCGGTATAGAGACACCCGTCATCTACAATTAAAGGCAGAATACATCCTTCAGTATAGGAATAACTTATTCTTCGCGAATAATATATTTTTACATAGATGGCACTGTTCTTAGAATATATTATGATAAAAAAATAGTATCATCTTTTTTTCTCTAAATTGACAGTGTGTTAGAGTTGTTTTAACCGACTCCTTTTGTAACATTTTCTAAAAAGGGTAAGATGGGGAAGGAGATTTGAAGGGATAACCTTCGAAGTTGTGACCACCTTTGGGTTGGGTTACAAGCTACAATATGCATTTCCTGCATACTACTATGCTACTATGCATTTCCTGACGTTTAAAAAAAAAAACAAGCTACAAGGGTGTCGCAAGCCGATGATCTAAGCTGGTTCTAGGGGTGCCACGCTTATTTATGTTTTTTAAATACTTATAAATGGCGATGCTGCTGTCATACTACCATTTCCATTACCTTCGACTAGAAAATTTAAATATCGATGTGACAAATCTGCACTTTGAATTAACTAATAGATTTGAATAACCGGTTACATATAAAAATGAATAAATATTTTGTTTTTGCTTTCTTTATTATTCTTTTATTATTAAGAAAAAATCATATTTAATAAGAAAAATAAGATACATGTAGATAAAACAAGGAAAAGGTGATTCTAATACAAGGTAAACGTAAAACGAGTAATTACAGGTATGATAAGTGAAGTGAGTGCTTATTATTAATTATAATAATAATAATTCGCATCAATAAAAATACATTAGAATACTTGGTTAGTTTAGCCTTGAATATAATAAAAAAATCTTATATCATAAGGAAGAAAAAAATTGTTGCTACATCGATTGTCTTGAAATTGTTAAATCATTCCTAAATCATTTAAAGCCAAAGCTAGTCGTATCCGAAAGTAAGCTTAGACTTGTGAGTTAGACATCTCTTGCGTCGGAAGCCACTACACACCTTGAAAGTTTGCGGCAGTAGAGTAAGTTACCATTGAAATACATTTTTAAAGAGGATTTAACTTCAGTGATAAGGATTTGATAATTGTAATTTAGAAATAATTCATATTTGTATATACTTAATGGAGTGACGCAGCGATCCGAAATGCCTTGGCCTCTGTATAAAAGTCTCTCCTCGAACGCGCCATCTCGACTAAGTCAATTGTAATTTCGCTAGATAATGATAAAATGTGATTATCATTAAAACACAGGGTAATTTACGACGTATAATTTTAATATTATGACGCTAAACTGAACAAGGTATATAAAATGGTTGACAGTATTGATCAGTACTCAGTACTCAATGTGCTAGAACATAACATAGTAAAGTTAGTAAAGATTTTAAAACAAAATGTTATTCAAAAGCTTTTCTTTACTTTTCTTATATACTATATTAGTTGGAAAAACCAGTGCTAAAAAGGTAAGCTATTAATTTTTGGTAAAGTATATTTCATATCAGAAATACTAAGTCAGAAAAAATGCTAGTTTTATTAATGTTTTTGTATATTTTTATTCCATATGCTTGTTTGAAGTAAACTTAATTCTGGCTCTCAATTGTTAATCAGGGAAATTCGGAAACGTTCGGTCGATTAGTAAAATACCTATTAGCATTTTCTTAACTATCTTACTTGTGAATAAAATAAACAAAATTGCCTTTGGAGTCGATTTTAACGATAATTAAGTATATTTTTTTCTCTACAAAGTTTTTTTTTTCCTTATAGACAACGATCGCAGTTCCATCAGATATCGTTGGCCTGATAACGGAGAAGTCCATAGAATGCATCGCCGAAACAGGTGCCGACGTCAACATACTACAACGTGTCTTCCAATGGCAATTCGACAATAATAAGAAGAGCAAAAAGTTCTCTTTCTGTCTGTTCAAAAATGCCGGATTCAGTGACGAGACGGGACATTTTCATAAAGAAAAGATATTAGCTTTGTATGAAAAGAGTAACAAGAAAGAACAGATTAAAGCAGTCATGGACGAATGTGAGAAAATAGTTGAGAAGAACCCATTGGAGACGATGTACAAAGTTATTCTTTGCTTCTTCGATAAAACTCCAGTATTGCTCGAAGTTAGATTTGATTAAAACAATAGTAAGTATTCAGTACCATTGGCTATTCCTGGTTGTTTGTTGTGTGAACATTAGTTTACTGTTTATAATACAAAGAGGCAAACGAGCAAGCGGCCACTAGGATTCGCTGCAAAATCCGAAGCGACACCTGACTATAGACAACTGGAATTGCAGATGCGTTGCCTACTCTTAATCTACAGAGGAGGAGATGCACAGCAAGAGCATAATACCTCTTCCTATGCGCCCCCTCTACTGCTAATCCACTTCCCCTTCCCATCCTTTCCTTAAAAGGAATTGATAGGTAGAGAAATTGGACTAAAATTAGGCCTCCGGCTCCACACTCAACAGACGAAACACGGAATAGCTTCCATTTGACCTCTGTCATCTGTTAGTTGTTCTTAATTTCTAGATCAATGTTACAAACGTTTTGTTATTAAATGGTTATTTATTTAATATCAGGTTATTTCTTTTCTTACCTTGAAATCCTACTGCAGGAATACATTTACATCACATTGCTTAAAATACTACTACTACTACTACTATATTATGCAGTACCTTTATTCAGGTACTATATTTATTGTCCGGTACAAAGGATCTGGACATTCAAATGATCATTTTGTGCTACTATAATTTTGAAACCAGTTTATAGTTAGTCTAGTCACGTTGTTTATCATTTACTGTAGTTAACTTGTTACTTTAGTTTACTTAATATGTTCACAGTAATTATTATTATAGAAAAAAATAATACATAAAAATATATAATTTATTAGCACTTATTACAAATGTTTATGTATTTAAAAAATATTATGTACAGTATTTATATCGTAACAAAGTTATGTAACTAAAAAAAACTTAAATAGGCAATTATATTATATTTTTTTGTAGTAAAACAAGTTATAAAACTCTAATGAAAATTTGAATTAAACTAAACTTCGTATAAAAAATTGAAACAATGAAAATATAATTTAAACTTTCAGATCAAGCGCCTAATACAAATCTAACAGTTTTTCATCATAAATAACTTTTGTTCCCGAACCTTAAACATTTAATACAGTTTATTGTTTTCTTTATTAAAATTATTTTTCCAATAAAATTGTTTTATAATTTTACGAACAAACTTAAAAATATTTATAACATTATTAACTAATGAAGACTTATCCAATAAAAGGAAATACGAAACATAATAGTTATTTTCTGACTAAAAATGTTGCTACTCATGTATTAGATAAATCAAAATTAAAAACTTTTATTACTTATTTACTAAAACATTCGAATACATTTATTATTTTTAAAAAAATAATTTCTTAAAATTATCAACATTCAAAAACCTCTATTACCGATTATACATATAAAGCTTCTTTATTAATCACTCTATCTATTAAAAAAAACCGCATCAAAATCCGTTGCGCAGTTTTAAAGATTCAATCATTGCACTAAGGACAAACATAAAAAGCGTTATTGTTTTATATAATAGTGTAGATGTTTAAAAATGATATTAGGACTGCAGTCTGTGTTATGAGTATTACATCGGTCACAATTTGATATCAAAAGCTTTTCTCAACATTTTGTTTCAATTACCATTGGTTCAGATATTGTGCTATCAGATGAGTCGGTTGAATTAGAAGTGATAGTACTTATACTACAATCATCAGATACATCACAATCTTCTTCAAATACTTCACCGTTTCTATCACTTCGATCATCATGTGTTTCATCTATTTGCGTTTCTTCATCAGAATCATCGGTATACCTATCATTCTTGTATACATTATATGCAGTTTCTGGTACAAAGTAACTTCTATTGTAACCTTTAAATTGAGTGGGATTAGGTGCTGTTTCGTAAGACACGTCGCTGGAATCATCTCGAACGCTGTAATAACGTTTTCTATCCGACAAGCTATTGTAGTATTCGGAGCTTTGTTCCTTTTTAATTAGGTTGAAGTTTTCATCCAATGGTACGAAGTAGGTTTTAATATAACCTGGACCTTTCACAAAAGTTTCACCTCGGTACAATGTTAGAACACCGCATGCGTCCAACAATAGCGCTGTATTCTCGGTTACCTAGAATTAAAGCAATTTAAGTGTACTGCTATAAAACTGTTTCTATTATAATACAAATCTAGTGTAAAGAAAACTTTATAATTACTTGAATTCTTCCCGCTTCACCAGTGGAGTCCATTCTAGAGGCCATATTAACAGCATTACCCCAAATATCGTATAAAGGCTTAAGGGAACCGACAACTCCAGCTGCTACTTCTCCATTGGAAATACCTGAATATTTAAACATAATTTGTCATTATTAAGAACCTAGCTTTATTTAAGACATAGGTTAGTACCCACCTATTCTTAAATTAAGTCCTTCAAAACTTTGGAATGATCCACGGTTAAAATTTTTAAGTTGTTTCATCATTGCTGCTGCGAATTCCACCATTGTCATTACTAATGCCCGGTTATAAGGACTATTTTGTCTTCTATCAATGGCAGTGTCGAATGTTGAAGAATCTAGTGACTCCCTTCTATTTGGATCTAACCCACATGCAGCCATGTATGTCCAGTCAGCCATTTTGATTTTTTCTACTTTATAAGTCGACGCTCCAGTAAGTAGCAGCTAAAAGTTATAAAAGATAAAATCTATGACTTGCTTAATTTTAGATTTTAAAAGACACATAACTATCTATTGTACATTAACTTTGTTCATAGAATCAAATCTTACCCTGTCAAAATCAGAAATAACTTCGTCTAATATTCGTAAAACAAACTTGTCGCTCAAATCGCTGTCGTCTTCAACTCCAAGCTTGTAATCAGTTAACGATGCGAACATAACAGCGACATTGTCATATTTCTCATAGTACAATTCGTCTATTGGTCTATTAAGGTCTAAATATACTTGAACTAAAACAGAAATCAGTTTTTTAACACTATTTTGCAAAAATTACGGTTTACAAAGTCCCTTGGCTATTTAACTGTTACGTGTTTTCAAAGTATATAGCAAAACATACCAACATGCGCTGGCAATATATTTTCTAAGAGCATGTTATTAACTCTTAACATTGTTTCGGCTTCAGTTTGTTCGTCGCTCAACTGTATCTGCCATAAATGATCCAGTCGATTTCTATATTCTGTCGTACGATCGATCCAATACAATGTAACAGTAATAAATACAACAGAGAGTGTATGGGAAATTCTCGAATCTAATCCAACATTCCAAGTTAAATCTATAGAGAATAGACATGACTTTAAGTCCCACACGACCCATAGATAAAATGCTGTCATTGCGCCTGCAACTATCCACTTGAATATAAAGAAAACTCTGCTGAAGAGGAAATTTAGAAGTAACGCTAAACTCCAGCATTGTGTTACGTGCTGAAATAAAGAACTCAATTAAAAAATGAAAATGTTAAATGCACTCAAAGATATAAATTAATTAAATATTACCCACGACGATACACAATTCGATAGAACGGTTTCTGTTGACGGTTCCACATCGACTTCCGAGCAAGCGATCACATTGACCACCGATGTAACTGCGAGTCCAATACTTATTAATAAATAAATGCCCGTTCGTATATTAGCAGATTTAATAATCTTCACTGACAGATCATATATTAAACGCAGACATTTATTCCGTGGTTCGTCAATTCCTTTATATTTTGTCCATAGGAATTGAAACCAGGTTAATGGTTGGAGAATCACTAAAGTAAAAATCAATATTCCAAAAATACCGCATGTGAACCACTGGAATCCGCGAAACCTAAAATAATTGAATCAGTATATATTGCCAGATGTTTCAGTTATATGAAAACAACAGAATTCTTTCAATGAAGAAATGTGTTCCACCAACACATCACCTTCAAGTTTATGCTAAGGATATTTACAATATCAAATAAGCTGTACTAATTTTGTATATTTAGAATTATGTTTATGTAATTTGTTAACTCACCAGTTAGTTGTGAAACCAGTAATTAGTAAGATCAGAAGTAAAATGATGAGGCAGCAAGTTATGTAATATTTGAACAAAGGATCGGGGAGATGAAGGAAAGATTTTTCTAACTTGAAATTTTTATACATTAAAGTAATTCTGTTTAAGCTCGATTCCTTTCTAAAATGTTCTCTGAAATAAAATATAATTGAATAATAAATCAAATCTATCAAGTTTAATATCTATAAAAAGACGCTATCGAAGGCACGTTTTTGTGAATTTGAGTGATTTTTCTTATAATCTAAAGCCCAAGTCTCATTGCTAATCCGAGATTATTCGTATAAATTATAAATAATGTTTAAATTTAAGCAACAACAAATTATGCTATCGCACATAATAAGAGTAATGTACGGATAACCTTCAAATTATAAGTTTATTATACGTGCCTAGATGAATTGAAACAAATAACTCAAAACAGAATATTACACTTACTTCCCATTTGTCATATCCTCAATTTCTTTAGCCATTTGTGCATCTGCTGCCTTCAACATCTGCTGATATTCCACCAAGTTTTCATCCATAAAAGTTGTCCTTCGGAAATTAGACGAATTCCTATTTTCCGATCGCTACTAGAAACAGAGAATGCATCACAGAATCATGCATTTTACCTGGTATCAATACTATTTATTTTTTTCTTAAAATATAATTTTAAATATAAACTTACTCTAGTGCGTGATCTCGAATTTATTATTTTATTGAATCCAACTGAAGCTCTTCGGAATGGTTTATATTCTGAAAAAGGCTGGAAGAAATGTAAATCATGTCAGGTTTTTCATCATAAATATTGGGAAGTTGCTAATGGATTATATCGAACATTCCAATAGTAATGATCGGTGAAGTTTTTGAGAAATAATAGTTAACTTTTTCACTTACCCTTTGCGGCCTGGACAGTAAATATGTCTCCAATTTGTTTTTGATCATGAATGGATGATTTTGAGATTCAAAATTTGGCTCAATAATATAGTCCCGAGCGAAGTCTAGAATTAGTTCTAGCGTTTGCTTCGTTATGTGAACTTTTCTGGAAAGATACATATTGATTATAGTTAAATGTTTGATTACTGACATGTTCTATTATGTTACATCCTCTTTGGATTATTCTTAGTGGACGATAAGTTGATTCAAAGCATAAATAAATTTATCACAATTTTAAGATCATTACTTTCCATATATATTTTGAACCGAGTTTATTCGACGCATGTACTCACCCCGCTTTTCCAGTAGATTCCATTTTACTGGCGATTGTTACGTCTCTGGACCATATATCATATTGCCACTTCCGAATACCAATAAGGCCACTTAAGATTTTTCCAGAATGTACACCTATTCTCATGTCTATATTCAATGCGCGTTTTTCTCTGAAAATTAAAAAAAATAATCTATGTTCTATATAAAAATTCTATATTAAAAATTTAAAGAATATAAGAAAGCAGTGTATTTTATAACTTACCTAACATCTTTAATAATATTGATCATTTCTAATCCAAGATCAACACAATTTTTCGCATGTAA
>QDHC01000091.1:825618-845780 GCA_013186455.1 Papilio dardanus tibullus | reverse complement strand
ACAAAATATTTGACGTCGACGTTACGTTTACCACTCGATAGATATTCGTGCTAGCGCTACTGGACTGTTTGTAGCCGGCTTTATTATATGAAATGAATATTGTAGAGTTTCGAATATTATAATTTAACATTAATCATAATTAAACTTTATTACGTTTGAATAAGTACTAAAATGCTATATCCGAAGTATGCTTTCATACATCGAACTCGAATGACAGCACACCTGGAACGACAAAGATGTCTTTACCATTCCCGGTGAAACTTCGCTGTGGTGCTTATTGTTGGATTTTGTGTGGGTGCGCCCTAATATTGTAAGGAAATTATTGCTTCAGACTATAGGCCTGACTTAAGAAATTAAAGGTGACAAAATAACTTATTATTACTCTACTGGTTTCTGCTTTTTAAATGCATGCAACTTTTATTAATCTTTGAGTAAAATTTTAAGTGAAATAATTATAGTGTGATTAATCACGTATAGAAAGAAAGTGGAAGAAAATTGTAGAGTAAAAAAATAGAAATTCAGTAACCCTATAGCTTTATTAGATCCATGTCACGCAAAAAAACGGCCTTACGAAAATCTCCATTTTTGTCGCGAACTCTGTCTAATGAATCCGTAGGGTAATAAATTGAAAAGACCATAAAACATTTATATTAAACGTGACAGTAGTTATTTTAGGTATATATCTGGGTAGAGCTTAATCAATGTTCATATGAATATTAACTATCGTTAATATTACGGTTTGGATATGTTATATTTTAAATCGTATTTTATTTTGTTAAAGGTTACCATTGATTTTGGCTTTTATAAAACTAACGTAGAAGTTAAATTATAGTATTCAACAAAGTATGATGTATCCAGTGAAGTTACCACCGAGGTTGTTAGAACGAGTGTCACCATTATGCTGATGGTAGTACGGAGATTAAATTTGCATAGTTATTGCAAAGTGTTACAGTTTGTCAGTCGCTCAAAGTGTCCGCGCAGGGGATAAAATATTGGTCCATATATTGCGCGGTTTGGCACGTGATCGATGAAATAAGCTTTATTTACATTCGAACGTTCCGCCATTTAAGCGAATACGAGATTGACAACGCGAGATAGAAACAAAGAGTTACGAGTTAAGCCTGCTACAAACTCAAGACTCAGTTTTACAAAGTACATTCGCTACGAAGCGATTCTATAGCGAACGTCAAAAATGTATGAAACTGACAATGACGTTCGATATTTCACACATAACAATCATATATCTTATCAAATGTAATTGTCGGTTTCATACATTTTTGTCGATTCCATCGGCGATATCACCGATCGAAAGATACTTTGGTTACCTCCCCCCCAGTTCAACTGAACAATTAAAACAGACACAGTCAAACTGTACAGTTTGCAGTTTTGCCTACACATGTCAGTTTTAACTGCGCAGTCGAACTGTACGGTTAAAACTTAGCGTTAGGCTTTAGTTCAGTGACCAAAATGTTCGCTCCTTTAATTTTAATTATTTTTCTTTTACAAAATATTTGATACAAAGACTATGAAATAATTTATAAATGTAACACAAAAAATAACATGGCAAAGGGATATTTTATTTATGTTCTTACATAAATAAAATGATTGTAGTAAAGAGGGCTAAGTAGTTGCGGCGCGGGCAGGGCGATCGTTTTTTATTTATGTGGGGTACGGCAAGCTAAGAAATCTCGTATCGTCTACCATTCCTGATTTACCGTGGCCGTCAGGTGATTTACTGCAGGCCACTCGATATCTGCGGAAACACGTTATATTGACTGTCGATAGGCAGAATTGATTCCATTAAGAATCCTGACTTTTGTAAGTTCATTGTGTCACTGGGATTAATTAATTAAGATAGAAATAAACTTACTTATACGGAGATTAGAATAAAAAATAATATTCTATGTTCTTAGAAGTATATTGTCTAAATTGATTTTTTAATAGTGTGTACCTAATTAAATTGGTTTCTGATTATTTTAATAAAGTAAACATACGAGTTCTCTCTTACTTAGGTACTCTTTGTATGAAGAAATTATCCTTATACTAATAAGAATTTCTTATATTCCTTTAATATCTACTCGTATTAACCAGATAGATTTATTGCGAACGACGGAAAGTCCACTAGCTTTGTAAAAGGGTAAATATTTTTTGATCAATCATTTTTATTACCTTAAAAGTTAAAGTTTTCGACCCATGTTGGGCTCCATTTTCCGCAACTCCACGACTAGCGCGTATTTTGCATGAATACACATAATTATCTTAGAGTTTCTTCGCCGGTATGTGCAGGTTGCATCACGATGTTTCCCTTCACCTAAGAGCGACGGCTAAATATGTACACATGAAAATCGAAAATCGAAAAACACATTGTTAAATGGCAAGATTCGAACTTGGGACCTGTCGATTACAAGTCAAGAGCTAAACCCCTGAGCCACCGACCTTAATACCTAAGTTACCTTACTCATTATTTTATGTTGGTTTTATAATGATGTCTGCAGAATTTCGAAAAAGTGACACTAGTTGCAAAGGAAATAATTATTTGTTCTAGTTGTAATACAGCTTATAAGAGTTATTTATGTGCCCGAGTGACACCAGGTGTGTAAACTTAAAGTGAGGCAACAGGCAAATGCTTTACAATAAATTGCTTCTGTCAAATACTAAATCACTGTCCGTATTGTTCGGAAAACTCTGTGATTGTTATCGAGTATTTCATTCTGTACGTATATTTGCTAGGATTTCTTGCACATAATTTACTGTGCAATATAAATAATAAGAATTTAAATACTGTACTATAATAATAGAGCGTCGGTGCCTCAGGGTTTTAGCTCTTGACTTGTAAACTGCAGGTCCCGAGTTCATCTACCAATGAGTTTTTCAATCTTCATACGTACATATTTTACCCGACGCTCTTAGGCGAAGGAAAACAACGTGATTCAACCTGCACATATCGGCGAAGAAATTCAAAGATATGTGTAAAGTCACGCAAAATACTTACCTTACTGTACTAATTGTCTACCCAATACTAATTTTTAATTAAATAAATAAACAAACTTAACTTTTTTGTATGTCAAGTAAAAATAAGTACCTATTTCTTAGCCATTATGTTTGTTGAAAGGTAACAGGAAGACCAATTCCTATCTTCAACTTTTTTTTTAATTATTCTGTCCTAACCTTCATTTTTTTAGAAAAAGGTAAGCAGCTGCAATCTTTTAGTCGCACTCGCGCATGATTATGGGAAACGGTCGTCACCTACCAGGTAAACCCTTACTACGTTTGCTTGACATATTCATAAGGGTTATAAAAGTGCCTAAAGTCATTAACTCCTATAATTCCATTGATTGTTATACTCAATTACCTCCATTTCAAATTCGTCTATTTTCTATTTCTAAATTCCACTTCTTAATATAAATAATAAAATACCAGTTAATACCACGCTTGTATTATATTATCACAATAATTTGCTATCAAAAATAATATTTTTATTAAAAAAACAGTTTAAAACAATAAAGTTTCGTTAAAACAGTTTAACGAGTTTCGGTTAAGGTCGCTTAATTCAATAACAACAATGCACCCAAAGCAGCTCCCGAATGAGCTCAGGCAAAAACAGCTTTTGACAGGATGGCTTTGGAGCTTATGCGAAAATTTATAGAAAATTGCATGGAACACGCGTTGCGCTCGAAGGGTGCGCGGGAAAATGTCGGGGGGTGTATATTTAGAAAAGCTTAACGCCGGAGATCGTCAGTGTACGCCTGGCGCGCGAGCGGAGCGCGTGTGTCCCGTTGTCCCGCCCCGGATCGTATCTTACGCCCGATCCCGTGATTATCATAAATAGAAAATAATTAATACGGACCTACACGCGTGTTGAGTGCTATGAACTGGATTTGACTGTGCCTGTGCTGCAGTGTGGACATTATATGTCGAACTAATCGCCTGTTTCAAGTGACTAATTATTTATTTAAAAAAAAATTACGTTTATTATAAGTTGATGGACTTTAAAAAACCACCGCTAATTATACGAGCTTAAAAGGTACGTATTTAGATAAATGAGATAAATTACTAAAGTGAAATCAAATCCGTCTTGTAGTATAAGTGACTAGAATACGTTATTATCTTTTGTTTGTGTTGTAAAGGTCAATTTACTCGTATTAATGTTATCGCTGGCCGCTTCCTTCGATAAAATGTCACGTGTTAGAAAATAAACAATAATAATGCAATAAATGTATGAACGGGTATCGTTTAAGAATTTTAAAGTATGTTGAATGTCGCTTTGAGTTTTTTATTTGTCTTCACAAGTCACTTTCCTGGTTGTAGCTAAGTGGTATTTGTCTTTACCGTTTGTAACGGAGTTGGAGGGAAAACTTTACTGACTGCTTTTTCCGACTGTTTAAGAATTCAGTCCTCTTATACATAAATTATTATAGATGTCACGATACCCGATATCGGAAAAGGTTATTATTATTCAAATAGAAAATGTTAGATGCGAGGCGTTTGATTTATCTGACATCATTGAGCCCTATGGCATACGGCTTGTTTGACGGGTGAAATATTTATTGGCGTATCGTTTTTACGTTGAAACATTAGATTCCCGGTCAGTGAGCGTGGCCGGTGAAGTGTAGCGTATGGAATTTCCACTTTACGGACATTGCTTGACATGAGAATTCGTCTTTATACGAAGATACGACGCTAAGGAACCTTGAACCGCACTCAGGGCGCAATATCCTATGCTTTGGAATTCTAAGTAGAAAATAAAAACGCTTCGGAATTTTCTTACTCGCACATTTTTCAATTTGCTAACGACTTCTAGCCATAATATATTTTTAATTTTGTTTTATAAGTAAGATTGTTTAGTATTAGTAATTTATCTCATTTTCAAATATTTCTATGTTTTGTTATCTTATAAGATACAACTTTATTGATTTCAAGTTAAGTTTTATTTTTATTAACGATGCTTATTGCGATTTATATGATTTAATTTAAGAATATCATGCATTTTATTTACATACGTAAATAACATACAACTATTATTAAGTTATGACAGAGCTCTTTGACTTTAAAGACTTAATATTTGTTAGAGTTTCGATTTAGAATACTCGAAATATTAACTTTGATAGTTTTCTTAATTAAATTATCCAAACAAAGCTGAAGCATTAATTGAGTAGGGGCGTAAAGTTTGCTGAAAGTTAAGCTTAGTAAAGCTCTCGAAGGTTATAAGAAAAACTTAGTATATGTAATTTATTTTCAGTGTATCATTTTATACGTTAACGAGTAACGCGTCCATTGAACCGTGCTGGAACAATCATCTCGTACTTCGGGCGACGTCTTGTTTTATAAATTACTGTGTCGAGTTCTTTTCACAAGAGTTTTTCGAGCAAAAAATCGTTAGAAGTGCTTCGTATTATCTCTTTTTTTACGAACACGTGCCCTATATAATAATTTAGACACATCGTCTATTTTAAGTCAATGGATTGAATGTACATTTTTTTTGTTATTTTTAAGAAAATTAATTTCGTTTTCTCGTAAAATTCATTGCACTGTGCACTTTTAGGTATACCTATATTAAACATGTGTTATCACAGTTTTTTTAAGTTAATATGTAACATTAAGGCAATAATTCCCAAAAATAGTTTTAAAGCCATATTTAGCTATGAAAAAAATTTTTTTTCAAAATTATTTCGAACCTCAATATCGCTTAACTTTTCCCACGGGATGTACAAACCCTTACGAAACAATCAAACGCTGATATTCTCTAGACAATTTCGCCTTAAATTTAATAGTTGGTTGTAGCTGGTCTACTATTACCACCAATTAGTCGATTCAGAGCGGTGTTCTTTGATAGCCGGCGGCTGTAAACAGAAAATTGATCCAACCGGACCGCCCCGGGACCGGACTCCGGCCCATCTGATCTCACCGCATCTAGATTGATTTGTGTGTCCCTTCGTAATATCTTGGATCGACAAAGTTTATTTACTCTTAATTAATAGATACATATCATGTTGACAATTTAATATTATAATCGTACCTGAGATGTGATTTACCAACGGGTAAGTGCGTAAGTAAAATGGTATTACGGTAATAATTGTATACAATACAGCCTATTGTATTTTTTGATATGTGCATCTGCCTGCCCAGAGTAAAATAGCTTGTCATAAGTTTTAACACCACTAGTCCATTGAAGGTGCGTAAGTATCACGAGATAAGAGGTCATAGGTTCGAACCCGATATTCGACTATTGTTCTGCCTTTTACTAGCAGGCTTATATTTGCTTCGACAGTAATTACGTTAAATATTATGATTTTATTTGAGAATTTTAACCGTTATTGGATATTAAAAATATTTTATGAATATTAAAAGTTGGCCTCATAAGTCAAGATTTAAAATATGGCAGTCAAGAGCTTATTGGCAAACGTAATACCTTATAATGTTCGAGATGAAGAAAGAATGACGATTTTATTCCATTATCGGTAGCTGCCAGCTGACCTAACGCAGTTCCCGTGTAATCCTCGTCCGACAAAAGCCGGTAGAAGTTCTCCGCTCAGAAGTTTTTTTTCACTTTATACAAATATTCCATTTTGAAGTTATTACACCTGGAGATTTGTTGAAAATATAAGTTTTTATTGCAAAAAAATGTTTTTAAGTAATCCCTTATTGTAAAAATGTTGATAAATATTTGTAGTGTTTTTTTGTTGCAATATGATATTAATATGGTCATCTGTTAAAGGCTTTCTAATGACTTATCCATGTCTTGAAAGATCTATAAATAAATACCTTATCGATTGATTCCGTATTTTGTAACATTATACTTTTTAGAAAGTGGTCGATAAAATCGATATTAAAAAGTATCGTTTAGTAAAAAAGTTACCTATAAAAAGATATCTTCTGACTTAAACGAACACGGAAAGGCCTTTTTCATATAATTAGTGAGAAAATTAAAACTTAATAGCCAGTTGTAACCTCTTCACGCTTCAATATTATATCCCATGTTTATGTCTATTAAAAGTGTTACGATTAAAATGGGATCGAATTAAAATTTATTTTTCATAATGACACAATCAGAGACAGTTTTCATTATGTTTTATTCATTTGTCAGTTTTTTTTGTTTACATTGTGAGAATGAAAGATTGTATGAGCCCTAATAATATGATACAGAGTCAATCTTTTTGACCCGTAGTAATGAAACTTCCGTTAGACTGTAAGATTTTTTTTACATTATAAAGTGGCAAACAAGTAAGCGGCATCCTGGATTCGCTGAAATAGCGAAACAACCACTGTCCATAGACATCTGCAATTGCAGGGCTCTACCATTCTTAAATTCTAGTAACTAATAAAAACGGTAAAAAATATCTTTAAAGGATTGTAGGTACAAAAATACTGCTTTAAAGAATACACAATACTAATATGGAACTCAGAAAGAAACCAAAGCAAATGAGTCACTTCAGCCGTATGGATAATGGGTCTATAATTTTTTGCTACGCAGAACATGTTAAAGAAGAAATAAATTAGTAGCCAGCGATATTGAGGATTGAATTATAAATATTGCTACCGCTCGTTGTAAATATATGGGGTGAAAGAAAAACTTAGTACGTCTATTATATTGGTATAATGAATGCGTTCATACGGACGTGGGTACGGATCGTATGAATAAGTTATTTGCACACACCGCTCCAGGGTTGCCATTGTTACTTTTACAAATATAATTTATCGTAAAATATTAATTATTTTTATTTGTGTCCACACGTATGTCATTTCACAAATAAGATAAAGCAAAATTAATAAGTGACATTATTAAAGTTTCGGTAATATTAGCGACAAAATAACAATTGGTAAGTTGCTATCTTTAAGATGCCTCTGAAAGGTCGGCTTATTCGCTCCTCTCGTGATTCCATAACAAAGTCTACGTCCACAGCAACGAAGTGTTGGTAACCCTAACGCAGGTCTATTCGCTTCACGGGCTTCGTAGCTGTAAGCTGTCTATACGTGTTATAATAATTTAGTCTGCGTCCAAACCACACAAAGCGTTGCCGGTGCACACAACTAAAGTTCCCACGGTAAAAATTAGATGTTTCCTACTGATCTTTGCACTGTACTTTAACGAATTAGTTCACTGCACTTTAACGTTCGCTACGTGCATGTATTATTCGTTAACAGCGAGCTGAATGGAATTAAATGATTCATTTAAAATGTAGCAGTTTTAAAAAGAACTGGCGCACGTAACAATGCCATTAAATTAGCTTAAGCAAATCAGATTTGGTTGCTTTAATCTTTTGTGCGGTGTTACTTTTTTTATTAAACCAATATTGGTTGAGTGCTTGCTTTTGTTTCTATATTTAATATACTTAAAATTAAAGTAAGTGTATGCTCAATATTTAACGTACACAAAGTTATGTTAATTAAGTACGCAAAAACTAAAATACAATTAAGCTACTTAAAAGTTAAATGCCGCTTAAATGGAAAATATTTTCATGAACATTAGAGTTATTAAGCATCCAACTTATCAGTTAATAATGTAAAATTTCTCACGTAAACCACAAGTATATTTAAAGCTCATTAGCGTTGAATCAAAGGAAACCTTGCTCATAATGTAGTTAAAGCGTGTTTATTTTAAGATACAACTCCTACGTCTGAGCATACTAACGACTAACAACAATATCATTTACTAAATGAACTTAATTACTGTTTAGAAACCATGTATTCCAAAATTTCACTTGCAAAATCTTTACGTGATCTGATACATGTTTAGAATGAAGAGGTACCAAAGTTAATAATTTTGTAAATAAACCATTTTATTCCGAAACGAGAATCAGCGTTATTACTGTTGTACTTTCTACGTTTGGTACTGGTACATTCATAAAATTTATTCCAAAATACAGAGCTGTTCCTGGTATTTCTTATGATACATAATTTGGTCCAATGATACCCCTGGTCTATCTTATTTAGTTCCGAGTGTCTCCCAGTATCGTATAATCGACGACTTACTGGTCCTCATTTATCGCAGTACTTTATACATTTTGTCGGAATAAGGGGGTTATAGTTTTGATGTAGAGAACGTTATTACAAAAACACGATTTTAGAGACGTTTCGAATATACAAGATCCAGTTCCTTTGATTTTCGCTGATGTAGCGATGGTGTGTTTTGGGTGAGAACAATTGAATAATCGGCAAACATCCCTTTATCGTCCCTAGAAAGCCGGTAACGACCGCCGATACATCAGGGTTAAGGGTGTACCATCAATATTCAATATCCGAACAGAATTCGCCTCTTCCGATCGCCGGATATTCCGTATACAGTACTTCATGATCCGGATTCGTTCGTGCTAATTATTAATTATTAAAAAATAGTCATATATGAAAAGGAATAGTTTAATAACGACAAAGTGGAGCGTAAATCCACTTTAAAGATTTAACACGAACCTAAATAAATAACAAGAGCGGAGTGCGCCAATGGTTGTTTACGTAACCTCAAATTGTAAACTACACCAATAGTTTATCATTTAATTTAATTGCAAAGTAATTACTATTGAACAAAGAACTTTATAATCTGACCTTTAGTATAGACAAAGGAAAGATACTTTTAGGTGACATAAAAATTATATACAGGATGTCCTGCAAATCGACGCTGGAATTTACTCAGGCGATAGAGCAAGTCATAAGATACACCAGATTTATGTCGAATAGTTTTTGAAGATTTTGCACGAATAAACTTTAAAGAAAATAAAACAAAGACGGGACATGATAAAAATCATATACTGATCTTCGTTACTTACATAACGTATTTAATAGCCGTATCGATAAGAAAACCAGTCCTATGAGGCTTCGGGTATTTAAACAATCCCTTTGACCTTCAATTGCTTGATGCCTGATATGGAATGCTTGCTTACCTATACAATGTAAATGGCGTATTGAAAACATCATACTCCATGTTTCGTGGTAATGATAATCTTATATCATATATTTTAATTAACCTTACAACCTAGACAGAATATGAGATAAAATAGTCTATTTTGTTTTAGGTGGGTCTGTTCTATTCCCTTTGATTACGAAGATTTTGCACCATTAATTATTTCGCCATCTCATTTAAATCCTACAATCAAATATATCTTTATTCATACATCATATTTAATATCATAATGTTTCATATAAACGTCATCATTATAAACTAAAGTTTTCATACGTTTTAGTACTTAGCAATCAATTACAAAACTCATGTTAAACTCGAGTCGCGAGCACTTGCTTGAGTACTGTGATTTCATTACTTCGATCAACGTTCCGGAACTAGTAACAGTTAAGACAAACTACGTCTCGAGCACTCCGTCTCACACATCATTAGCTAATTTATCTTGCATTTGGAACTTAATTACGTTGATGCGCTGTCTTCGTTAAGACCCCTTTTCCACTGTGATTCTAGCTGCACGACTTCTATTTCTATGGGAGTTCTTACTGCGAAGATGAAGATGGTAATAGAATTCGTATAGTTTATAGAAAAACAGTCGTACGACTAATCACGCTGGTAGAAATAGAGGCTAAAACTGATAAGTCATTAACGGTGTCAATAAATTCTAGACCTGAAGAGCAAATGACTACAAATAACTGATATTTAAATAAATAACAGCTTGATACAAAATAGCTTTTGTATTTAAAGTAAATATTATGCCTCTCACACTATAACCAAAGCGAATTGCTACTTAATCCCTTTTACTGAAGGATTTAAAGGGATTATGTCCTTGATTGATTCATTAATATGAAAATTTAATTTCAATTTTAATAAGGTGTAAGCTTGCAATTTTCTCCTGGTAATGGATCGTAATTTGGGAAATGCGTAACTCTGTTTTCGGTATATTGATTGAAAACATTTTTGATCAGATTTTCCTCAATTAATTTATTTTCGGAATAATTACGGAAAACAGTCATATAAGTATCCTTGTTCGCACCAGGATAGTATTTTAGTCGAATGGCAAGTAATTTAGTAACTAAACGTATCTGAACAGTAACATTTTAGTAGAGTAAATTAGTAAATCGTTTGTTAGGACACTTACTACTTGCTAGTCGGCTAAAATAGTATCCTGGTGCGAACAGGGCATAAGGGAAATAGGCATAATATTTTCCTTTACATTCCGAATCGTTTCAGTTACCAGACTAACTTTTTATTTTATATTCATTGTTATCACCATATCTTTCAAATTATACTTTATTAAAAAGAAAAATATCAATGGCCAGTTTTTCATCTCCCAGTCTATGTGTATCTTAAAATTAAATTACTTTGTTGTGTACACGTATCGTGATAGTGATAATATTATTCCTAGATAGTGTCTGCGGTACAGGTTCGTTGTCCTTACCATCCCGGCTCGCATCTCGCGGTGTCCGACCGCGCCGCAGGTGCGCGCTGCACCTGCCCACCCGACTTACCATAAAATGCGATTTCAACCTACCCCGACCACAATACATCTCTCTCTAACACGACCAAACGACAGAGATAGAAACACAATCACGACCGACATTAACTCAATATACGAAGCGGCCGAATGGAATATCAGTTTTTATCGACGCAAAAACGTATCGGAATTTGAAGTCTGGGTTAGCTGTAATCACCCGCGGGGGATATTTAAAACAATATCCCAGCTTTGTGTATTCGGACAGGTGTGTTTTTAACTTTTTCCCATGACATTTTTTTAAAAAAGAGTTTGATTTTTCACGAGGCTGCTCGCTATCTTATTAATAATACTCGTTGAGTTTATTTTTCTGCCGTCTAGTGGCCGTCTCGAGACGTCGCCCGTTTACTTAGAAGTGTACTTTAGGTTTTGTTATTTCTCTTCGGTAGTTGATGAAAAGTCAACGATAGCTTACTAGTTAAACCCCTGGACGTTGCTGTTTAACTTTTTTATTTAATTTAAGAACTTAATTTGCAAAAGTATATATTTTATGATAATATTTATGTTACTATGTCAAGAAAAAGAAAAAAATAGTGTCTAAAAAAAATAGTAGGTATAAAAAGGAGCCGATGAAAGAGTTTTAAATAGTCGACAAAAGTGACTAACTAGTTTTTTTTTTAATTTTAAATCTTGCCGCACGATTAAAACAGGAACTTCAATCTACGTCCGTAATGGAAGGATTCGAAACGGTGAAGGTGAAGTTTTTAGAAGTCACGCCACGGCTCGTTGAACAATACGTCTTAATTAAAACCCTCTCAGACACATAGCGGCATAAATTCCATATAATTATTTAATTATGAACCTCGCCGCAAGACGTTTGATCAATATTGAGACCACACCTCAAGATGTCTTACCGGTATCGAAAATGTATCGTTGGATTTTATATTTTAACGAGTAAACGACCACTCCCAGTAGAGTTAGTCTATTATAAAAGGAATTACAATTTGTGTAGATGTTTATAAAGACGAAGAACAGTAGTATGATTATTATAAGTTGGTATGCTAAAAATTACCACGTTATGGTCAGTTTTAATTAGTATTAACAGCTACATAAGTCGTAACAATATATTTTTGAAGCTTAAAGTGATATCTACTGTCGGAAAATTAAAATAGAATAAAATAAAATTTACCAAAGCGTTTGTGGATTTTCCGCTGGCAAGGCGTGTGATTGTGCGTTTGAAGCAAAAAAATAATTCTCTTCTGTCACGAACAAGCGTGGTCGACAATGTGATACTTGCAATTTTAAACAATATTAAAAGCGACATGTTTATGTACAAATTACCTTAATAGGGACGCGTATGAATAAATATTTCGTCCTTAAATTAACAAAAGTCTTAAATATTCTTATACGAAAAAAGAGAACGAGTAGTTCTAATTTCCAAATAAGTTAGGATTGTCACGTATGAAAGTAAAAACCTAAATCTTTAAACGCACCAGCATAGTATTTTACTCCAGTAGCAAGTAATTTAGTAAGTAATCGTGTCCGAACAGCAACATTTTAGTAGAGTAGATTAGTGAATCCTTTCTTCGGGTACTTGGTAATTTCTACTCGACTAAAATACTATTCTGGTGCGAACAAGGCTTCAGGGATGAATCATTCGCACTAAAAGTATATAAAAAAATGTAAATAACCGTTTTATGTTACCATTTTAATACTAAAACAATCACACCAAGAGCTTACTTTGTTGTGACGTGTATCTCTAACAATAGGCCGGACTACGCTCAGTTGCATCGCTAAAGCTTTGCATTCGTTTTGTTCTTGCGACGTTCCTGCTCGTCTAGACGTAATAATTCTAACAGGTACTGTAATAGTAACAGACAATATACATAATTTTCAATTCCTGCACTGTGTCTTATCCGATTGTCACATGTTTGTCATAATATATCGCGTAGCTTAACGATGTTTTAGTAGTTGCCGTTGCTAATAACGATTTAAGTAACGCAATCTTCTATATAAATATCAGTTCTCTATATCATACAGATAAATAAAGTTTTCTCTTATTGTATCATGGCGTAATGCGGAAATTCAAAGCGAAATTCACGTAATATTGTTAGTTACGCATTTTCACGTACAAAAAATATCAAAGGATAGAACAGGACATATTCGTCATGTTCGTGGAATAAACCAAATACCGTCGAGATTTCCCTAGACATACGTATCAAAGTCGCAACCCTAATGGTCGCTTAAAGGGGACTCGTTTGCCCGGGAACAAATCAAATAAAAAGCTTTTTACTTTGAAGGCAAATATGTGGGTTTATTAAAACAAAACATCAGCCGCACTCATTCCCAATTCCGGCGAGGGAGTGTGCAGCGGCGCCTCTTAACATTCACGGCGGCCGCGGACCGCGCGGGAGGTATATTTAATTTGAATTATTTCAAACCGACTGACGGAATGTCTAAGCGACACTCGGAAAAAACAATAAGTAAGCATCTGAAGAGGAAGCTTCGAATAAAAAAGTGGCCTTTGTTCGCTGTTGAATATTAAAATGGCACTGGGAATGTTTCCAAAGTCGGACCGCATCGGGGATCGCGAATATTAACTTGACTCATTCTTGATTAAAACGAAACGATTTTCGATAGGACGAGTGACGCGCACGTGATACAGTATAATAAAGTTGTTATTTATTAATTCGGACGGATATTGTAAGTTCGTGATGGGAAGGGACCGCACACACGCCGCATACAAATTAGGTCATACATTTAAATACGAATGAAACCCGTATTTATAGCTTCAAATTTATTTACCCACAACTTATTAAATGTAATCGTATACACTTTGTAACTTTCGAGAAAGAAGACGGTTCAAAAAGCTTTAGCGTGTTTTAGAATGTTTCGCTTGACGAGATCCGATAAATTCGTGTGGCCTACGTTTGCTTTCGCTGGGAGCGTAATTATCTCGAATTAAGCGAGTCATTACAGGAGCGGCGGTTAACGAAGTAGGTTTCCAAACGAGTCTCATAACTGGAAGACTCAGTTTCGCCTCCGAATATAGCGACCGAGTCGGCTATCATTAACGTTGTGTCGTTAGCAGAATAACTTTCGGTGGCTACATTTAATAACAGACTTTTGTCTAATGAATACGTCGTACAGGTGAATCGGTTAACCCACTAATAAATTATTTTTTTAGAATACATTGGCAACTTTACCGCGAAGTCGTTCTTACATTGTTCAACTTTTTATAGTTCCAATAAGTAGTGTAAAGTGTCGCAGGCGCGTGGCTCGGCGATGGACAACTTGCACCTTGCACGATTGCTAATCCAGTTCGGTTTGACTAAATATAGAATAAAATGTAGCGAGACGACTGCGTCTCCGACGGGCGTGCGGTTCGCTCGGTATTTCTGCGGCTGACGGTTTTTATTCGCGCCTGCGGTCAACACCAGTTATGGTACTGGAAACGGACGCAACTTTTTTTTCGAACCTCATTATTTCTAGTCAATCAAGAAATGTTTAGATTGCCTGTTTGTGTTATTTCAAAAACGTTATCTTTTTGTTTTGCACAATTGACAAAAAAGACCTCATCATTTATCTTTGTAACATTAACGCGCTAAAATTACATCGTTCAGTTGCCATAAATCATTACCATCAAACGGTGCTCCTTCGAGCCGAGTCGGCTTTCATCGGACGCTTTCAATCTGGCCTCCTTTATATTATTACAATAAGTGATTCACTCGCCTACCATTCGCTCACTTTTCGGTAAACATTATGTGGAATTGGCAATAAATTTTGTTCGGAAATATTGTTCCGGCGAAGTAGACGAGGCACATAACAATAGGTCCGGGACTGAGATGTCATTTCATGAAGACGTTCACTTGGATGTTTTGTTAAGTCTAACAATAGTTTTATTTAGCTTCGAGCCCACTGCCCACACGCCTCGGCTAATGGCTGGGATTGTATGAAGATGTTAAGATGAAAGGTTCACATTGTAAAAGGGCCAATAATAAGGGCTGCGTGCATTCCATTGTTGTATTTTTTTGTGCAGCACATCCGCGAAGGTTTGTTCATAATGGGAAAGGTGTCAATCGCTGCGGCGGCGCGGTGAGGGCAGGTGCACTCGGCCGATCGGGGCCAACGAGTCGTGGAATAAAAATGCTCATAACTTTATTCTGCAGCTGCCCGTCAAACGGCCATCGATTCGTGCCCACAGCACCGCTCACACTCGTCTTTTTGTAGCGCCCGCTTCCAGAAAAATGTTAACCGACAGTCATTATTTTTAATTCGTTCTCGGCTGCTTTGCGTCTGTACGAGTAACCTATTAGAAATTAGTACAGTAATCATGGTTATCATGTTTGAACATTAATAATAAAAACGACAATTACATTTCTTTAAAACCATCATCTAATTAGCTTACGAAGAGATTTTTTTTAACAATAATTGTTACAAATGTTACGAGTATATCCTATCTCTTAATGTATATTTAGTGTGCTTTTAACAAGAAACTGTACTATGTTTAAAATGCTTTCTAATTTATTTATGTAGCATTGGCAATTTCTTATTTTTGCTCAGTTTCCAGTAAACTGTTCACACTTACATTTTATTTAACGAGGTTCATGTTATTTCTTGGATTCGCTTTTGTTTTCTATTCTTGTTTTTATTGCGTTTTCAACGAAGTCATTGTGACATTCTGTGTTCTTTAGTAGAAATAAGTTTGACAAAATCAAGAAATGAAGGTCTCCACTTTTATCATTTTAAAAAATATGGTTGTTGCATTTTCCTTTACAATTAATGTACGATGTTTTGATATAACGGCAGTTATTAATATTAATGTGAATAAAATTCCCAGCACGCGTTAGGCGCCTATTGTTAATCTCTGAATCTCTGAACTGAATAATACATAAGATGCTCGATATAGGGTTAAGGCGCATTTAATACAGTCTATGAGGGAACAATACCAAGTCCCGCGATTCCTTACCCCCTCGCTGCACGCGCCTAATGCTCCGAGCTTCCTACAAACACTTAATTAAATCCTAATAAAAAGACGTATAGCACAACCCTACGTTTATGAAAAGGGGAATTTCTAATGTTTATCTTTTATTACATTCTACAAACAACCGAATGGAATGTGATTTTATGGTCTACATTTGTGTTATTTTAATAAAACGTCCGTTTATACTTTTAGATTATAAAAATTCGATACCATACAAAATAAAGACACAAAATAACTGCGTAAATTGACAATCACCATAAGATACATTTTACTTTATTAACATTTAAAAACTAAGTCTGTCCCTTATCGTATGATGATGCAGTAAATTAATTTTATTTGTTAAACGTCTCTATTTTAAACTTATATTAAGACAAAACCCGTGTGCTCCTTGATACTACAAGCAGAAGACATAGCTTTCGGCTACGTTCCAACTGATGGTAAATCCAACGAAATTACGTTCCGTTTCACTTACTCGAGCGTAATTATATTGATCTTGCAGCTTTACGCTTGTATAATATGTTTAATACAATATTACGTACTTGACGCTGTTTGCTCTTAGATGTTTAGACGGATCATATGTCAACATACATATTCTATACATATGTAAATATTAATGAGGGAGTTGCGTATGCGATATGCCTGTAGTCGACAGTATACGTTTTAAATCTGAATCACTTAATTACACTTAGATACTAGAAAATGAATCAATATTTTACGGCTTCATTAGACCACGTTCGCGATAAAAACAGACTTACTCCGAATTAAAATCTCCGTTTTTGTGTGGTATCGGTCTAATGAAGCCGTAGGGTCAGAGATAAGTTAACTCTAAATAATAAAATTACATGTTACTTGTGTATGTAACTTAAATGATTATTATTTCAGCCGTATTTTTTTTATTCTTTGTTATGATAACCGAAAAAATTCCGTAGACCCAATAAATCTATCATATAAGATCTGGTTACAGTGAAAGTTAATATTTATAATGGTGCTTCGAAGATTTGTATGCGCGATGATTTACAGTCTCTTATCATAGCGTTCTTTACTTTAAATATGAACAGGATCGGTGTCGCAATCTCCTCGATTCAATTAAACCCACCCACGTTAAACATAAACCCATAGATATATTAAACTAATACTATAGATGGAGCACTCGAAGGCGAAAAGTGTGGCACTTTAGTTAACCTCTTTGTTAAAAATTGTTTGGATTTAAAAATAATAATAATGAAAAACAATAATTAACATTTTAATGAATGTTTTAGTTTATTGAAAAAAACATTTTTTTCGGGTAAATGTGTTTTTTCCAAGTTTGGACTTAGGAAAATTTTTCATGATACTGGTAAAGATTTAAATTTTTATCATTTCTTACGCGGCATGCTTTTTGCTGTCAAACTACTATGGAATGCTCCCTCTATATATAATATATCTTTGCATATACCTTTCTGAACTCGACTCTACGTCCCGATCAATTTGCTTTATCTGTGAAGGGCTGCTTATCGCCGTCTAAAATATTTACAGCACAATAAAAGTCGTTCCCTTAACAAATACACCTTATAATGTAATGAAATATTTTGACAGCGTTGATAACATTAAGAAATAGTCTATCTTTTGTTGGTTATAGAATTCATTTGTGTGTGATAATTAATTTGCTATTTTTTTCCGACAGGTAACTTGTGTGCTGTTTGCGTAAGTAAACTTAACCATGATGGCCGATTGCGGACACGTATGACAAGAATTCCTTTTAAAAACCTTAGTAATAAATTCATCAGTACATATTGGAATCGAGCTCGAAACCGGAGAACTGAAGATATATGATAACTACATAATTTGGCAGTTATGTTACTAAGTAATATAATAAACTAGCGACCCGCCCCGGCTTCGCGCGGGTGCTAATCGGTATAATGCTGATACTCAATACTGCAGCGTTTGCAATGTAAGCGCTAAAAGTGTGTTAATTTACATCATATTTAAAACCTCTAAATTATCAGTGTTACTCTACTATATTGTGAATGTATTATACATGAAAACCTTCCTTATGAATCACTATATCTATTAAAAAAATCCGTTGCGTAGTTTTAAAGATTCAAGCATATATAAACATAAAAAAGCGTTATTGTTTTATACTTTGTAAGGATAAGGATAAGGATACGAAAGTCACGATGTATGGATAGATGTTTGAAGGTTTAAACTTATCGGATCTCGGATGTAGAACATAAACTGGAGGAATACATAGTCTATTTAGTTTTTTCTTGCTCCGCGCAGAGTGGTCGGCGATAGCTTGTAATTTAATAACATAAATCAATGTATGTTTACGCCTCAGAAATTCAATTATCAATAACCTATAAACAAGACGTGTACTGGTAATTCCAGATATTCTAGTATCTATGTGCCAATTTATCTTAGATAAGTACAAAGCAAACTCGTAAATCACGATTAAGCCGTATAAAAGCACTAAGTAACGATACATACGTTATGTAAGATTTGTTTGTGTCTCCGCCAATAGATATGGACTTTAATTTGCAATTAATCTCTCTTTTGAATTACAATGACGAATAATAAGTTTATTATTTGTTATTATAAAAGTAAGGAACAACGTAACAAAAACGCAATAGTAGGGTGCAAGTGGTTATTTTAGAAAAATGTATTGAAATTAGGTTTCGAATTTTTATTATTGTGTTTTTGTACAGCTTTCGTATAAACATTCGTATCAATTTTTGTTAGTACAAATAAATACATATAGAATAAAATTTTGTTGTATTTTTAATTACAATTTTGCTAAAATTTAACTTCAGATTTTTTTGGAATATAGCATAGTTCATTGGGGAATAACGAAAATTATTGGAAAATTTTCAAAGAAAAAAATAGCTTTGCATTTATTGGCAGTAAATTTCATTTATCATTCGGCCTTCCATTGACATTCTCAGCGCATCGCGCGAGGTATCGCCGGGTATAAAATAAAGTATAAAATACTGATTATGGTAATAAAAGGATATTCTTTTAGAACGCAATTTTAATCTTTTATTAATTAAATTCAATCCATTTTATTTTTATTGACTGCAATTATTTTAATTTATTATGCTTAATAACTGTAAAGGTTAAAACCATTTTTTTTAAAGTAAAAATTAGTAACAATTACATTTTTAAATTAAGTTTAACATTAACATTAAGAAATTGTATTACTCTTAAAGAAGCTGTGATTTTTAAAAAAATAAAAAAGAGGTTATTGTTTTTGTTTCGTGGGGAAGTGAGAAAATAAATGATTGATTTTTTTTCACTGTTTTCGAAACCCGCTTCCGCTTCCTCTTCCGCGTGCACCATGTGGTAACCCTGGCGATGCAGTAGGCAGTGCTCGTCACGAGCGTGGGCGGCGCAGCCCCGCGGCCTGAGGGTGGCCTACAATTCACTAATGCGCTTTGTTTGCACAACATTTCCTGTTTCGCGAAGTCCGCTTTAAGGTTAATACCACAGTGCAAATATCAAAATTGTACATAAATGATGACCGGTTAAAGCTCCTCCGGCTTTGGATGTCTTATAGTGGTTATTTCATTCAAAATATGGGTCCAATTACCCAAATTTACGTTCCAATCCTTGAGATATATTATGGCTAAACCATCACTGCACCACGTATACAATCGTGTCCAACACGCGCACCGCATCTTGTACAAAGTGACGTCCGTCACCATTGACACGTGGCGTGATGCTCGAGACACCCAGAGACAACACAGATCACACCCAATACACCACACCAAATATTTCAGTAGACAATTTTGTTGAGGGCTACTAAAAACAAATGATTTTAGGAAAAGCATTTTCAAGTAATT
>QDHC01000091.1:746171-825322 GCA_013186455.1 Papilio dardanus tibullus | reverse complement strand
CCTCCGGCTTTGGATGTCTTATAGTGGTTATTTCAATCTTAATGTGGGAGAAATTACCCAAATTTAACGTTCCAGTCCTTGGGGTATATTATGGCTCAACTGTCACTACACCACGTATATAATCGTATGCTACACGCGCACCGCATCTTGTACAAAGTGACGTCCGTCACCATTGACACGTGGCGTGATGCTCGAGACACCCAGAAACAACACAGATCACACCCAATACACCACACCAAATATTTCAGTAGACAATTTTGCTGAGGGCTACTCTAAACAAATGATTTTAGGAAAAGCATTTTCAAGTTATTGGTCGTACAAAATAAATACATGTTAACGAATTGAACACTTAATTACACTTTATAATGTACAATTTCTATGTTTGATTTTTAAATTATGTTAATTTAAAAAACAAATCGGTTGTTTTTATATCTACACCTATTAAACGTCAAATTAAAAACTTATTTCAATGTAAAATATTTCGTAACATTTTTTAATGAACGTTCCTCTTTATTACAAAATAATATATTATAAATTAGTTATTAAGAAACGCTTAAACGTTTGAAGGTCTTTAAATCATATTTAAATAACGTATTGAATTTAAATAAATTTAACATTAACACCGCTTTGTATAGTGTGTATGAAAGTGATCACACCGGATACTAATTCTAAAGCGGGAGTTATCGTGTATGCCTCTGGAAATTGTATGTAAATACTTGGACACCTGCTGAATATATTTGTGTACGGGTTAGTCCAGACGTGTTTGAGAACAAACATACTATTCTCACGTGTATTACGAACGTATTTTACTTTGAAAATATTTTTAAATTAAATTTTCAAATGAATTTTCAACGAATTGGGGTATTCGAATTATTTACTGTAGGGTTCGTTACAAGAGGCAAATATAAAGTCCCCTTTGTTTGCGTTGTTGAGGTTTCTTCATCTACTCTAGTTTTTGTCTTACTCCCTCTCGAGATGGTTTAAACATTCGTGAGTACCAGCTTACTGGGTAATAGAATTATTTGCCTGGAGCAATTGGTTATGTGACTTTTACAAATTTTTGAATAAATTTAGAAAATGTATTGATTTCAATATACTGCTTTACACTCTTTGTATTGTTTGTTGGTATTAGCACAGATTATATAATACTATACTAGTTACTTTGGGTTTATTAATTGTTTGTGTGCTGTCTATATGTTAATAATGTTAATTCGTTGCCCAGGGGTGTTACCCGAAGCACATGCTCTACAAAGCTATACGATAGCGAACACAAAAATGTAAGAAAATGACATTGACGTTCATTATCTCACACGTGACAAGCACATGACTTATCGAACGTCAATGTCAGTTTTATACATTTTTGTCGATTCCATTAGCGATATCGCCATTTGAAAGATACTTTGGTTAACCCCCAGAATTATAAAAAAACATTTCACTCCTGAATATCGTTATCAGTTAAATCACATTGTTTTCGAAAGCAAAGTATTACGAATAGAACAGTACGTTTACTTATAACATAAGTCCCAGATGTATTGACGATTGCGCGCTCGAGCCAAGTTAAGAAAAGTTAAACATGGCACGCATGACCTGAGTATTCTCGAGAGACACATGAGTTCTTCTCGCCAACTCCCCAGCTGCAATACGGATCGACTAACTTTTCTGTCAGTATACCTAAAATAGTATCTATAGCTATACTAATGTTGACTAAATATGAGTAAAATAATTTATTTCCTTAAAACACATTACACGGAATAAATTTATTAAAATGGCAATAGGTGGTAGCTCAGCAAAAGCAGGGATGAACTAAGCAGTCCCTGCTTTTGCTGAGCTTCAGTTGCCCCCCTTTACATATTGAAATATAGAAGCGAAGAAATGAATCACGTTGTGATTTTGTTTTCTTTTTTTAATATATCCTTCCAGTTACATACTCAACCAAAGACTATTAATACACTACGTTCTCTCTGTCTACTTACTCAACTTTTGTGTATATAGATTTGGTTGTTTCGGGTTTAATTGAATTATTACCTAATTTTAAGTCTTTCTTGTAATGACCTATACTATTTCTAACTTCGGTACAAAGTAAAGAAGTTAAATAGATGTAAAGAATGCTTGTGCATAATAATAACTTATTAGAAATTCGCTAAGTTTGTTCGAGGGTTCATTAATTACGACAATGCCTGTAAAATTAATGTTTGTTGTTACACAATAGCAAATAATGACTAAACACAATTAACAAAGCTTTCGCTTCACGCCGTTAAATCGACAAAGACTTCGTTGTGTGTTTGTTAAGGCCGTTTGCTCGAATAAGAAACACGAAACATTTTTGTTCGACATACAGCCGTAAAATACAATCATTATCTTGCAATGAAGCCCACAATCTTGTTAAGTAAGAGTAACTCAAGTCGGTATTACTATAATGATGCTGGCTAGGTTTTTATTATCGCCGGATCGTATCTGTCCGTCGTCCACTCGCCATACGATTATCGCTCAACATGAAAAAAGTTTTTAAGTTATCGACGCTGTCGGTACTAATCTTACATCTAACAGAATGTATGTACAAATGTACAGAGAATTGACGTTTCGAAATCGTCGCTCAAGAAATTATTAACAGTTAATGAGACGTTAATGTTTTAGTACTTTTGAAGTTTATAGCAATTATATACAGGAAGCTCATATTACTAGTTTGTATCGAATGGACTGTTGAAGTAAGTTGTAATTTGGACATGTGACCAAATGAAACAAATAACTTTGATTATACTTTCTTTCAGTCCTAAGAATTGGAATTATTTATAATCTTAAATATAAATTCATTAAATTAGATTGTATTAATGTTTAATAGTTTTGTGAAAAGTTTGAAATAAACAATTGTTAAAATGATCGTTAAATTATTTTGAAGTGGTTTTCCCAAATTCTATCGGAATTTTCTTTAGGTTTTCGGACTCATGTTTCGTATTTTAAAAGGCGATTCAGAAGCTACTTTGAATTAATTATGTCGAAATCGGTAAGTCATTATTGGAAAGCAATTAAGTTTAACTAAGAAATTTCCATTCAATTCATTTATTAGGACTAATTAGTCCGTTTAAATTCGAAGCAGTTTGAAACGAGTTTTTGAATTTAAATGTTTATCGGTAATTCATCCGAAAAGGGTTAAAGGAAATTGCTTTAGAAATACATCTTTAACTTGAAAAATGTTTTATAAAAAAAATAATTCATCAGATTTCGATCTATTTAAGATTAATTGACTAGAGAAGGTCGTTGTCGTAATATACTTTTTTCCAATTGGAGCTAGAGGCATTTCTTGCTCAACACGTATCATTGGAGCATCGAAATGTATAATTTGTCGAGCTACCGATACGGTCGGGCTGATACCGTTAACAGATTCAGTTGATGACCAGATAGAAATCTATTAATAATATTCGGCCTCTCCGACAGATCTGTAAATGATGAGTTTCATTTCAGATACGATCATATCTTATGTCTCGCTTGATTGATGCGCCCCGCATAATATTACTTATGAATTCTATTACCTATCACTGAGTGTATTGTTTCTTCGTCCATTATACCAGCATTAGCATACTTTGTTGCTTGTAATGGTAAGTCCGTTGTTGAGTTGTTTAAAGTTACCGTATGTTTCCAGTCGTGTGCGCTCGAACGTTGAAAACTTTCCTATAGTTCGGTTGATGGTTTTGCATAATGAGTACATTTTAAAAGGTCGTTACGTGTAAAGGTTAGTGGAATGCTATTCAATAAGACATTAGCGTGAACTGTTTCAAATATTTCAAGCTGTGTACACTTTTAACGCCCATAAAAAGCTCGATTCCTAAAACATATTTAGTCAATGTTGTTTGAAAGTTATTGCAACAATAAATACGATGTAGACTTGTATGATAGCAATAAATGTTAGCTTGAGTATCCATTGTCGATAACCTGTATGGAATGCCATCCCTCGATGCTATTTAAAAAAAAACACAGTAAAACCACGCTTAAAATTATGTAATTGTAATTTATTTGTCGAGGAAATAATCATAAGATTTTATTTAATTCATAACTGTATCAAATGCTGTGTTCTAGATTAATCTATATATTTTGTAGTTCTAGGAAAGACCGGAAGAGGCGTTCTCATTTATATGAACTCTGGAATCATGCGATAAATACAGCAGGGGATATATTTAGTCACATATTAATATTTGTTTATAATGTTTTATCATAACATAGTCGAGCATTAAATATGTTTTGTAATCGTCTAATCCATACTAATATTATAGAGAGAAAAGATATAATTTTGTATGCATTGAAATAACTCAAAAAATACTGGGCCGATTTCAATTTTTTTACCACCATTAGAAAGCTACATTATCCCCGATTAACATAGGCTATATTTTTTTTAAATTCCACGCGGTTAAAGTCGCAAACAACAGCTAGTTAGTAACATAGAATTTTAATTTTCGTTTATCATCACATTATAAAGCTTTCTATTAAATACTGACCATTATTATGATAATGGCCGTGTTCCGTTATATCAAATACTTGTATGTATTGTCGGAATGAACAAACAATGGGCATTTTATACGAACAGCCTTTCTATTGTTCATTTTGTAACAATGATCAAGTTGTTCGTATGAGTACATTTTATGTAAAAAATAAAAAAGTTATGTACGGCCCTAGAGCTAACTAGGCCTAGGAATTTCAATATTACGCTTGTAACATATATTTTTTAAGGTTAAATTTTAAGTAATAAGCGAGACACGAGAGTCATTCTCTGGTCCCGAAGAACTACCTACATAAGCGAGAAACTCAGATTAGAGAGAAACATCTATTAGCGAGACACATATCGCGGTCCCTTGGACTATCGCTTATATCGCATACGACTGTATTAGAACTCAAGACGTTATAAATAATTTATCTATTTATTTGGTGAGTTTTTCTTTCCCAGTATGCAATGTGTTTTGATCCTACCACACGTGCGGTACGATTTCTATTAATGGTGTACATGTAGAAAAAAAAGACTGTAATTTGGTTAATAGTTAATAATTAATTATATGCTTCGTTACGAAATTCGAGGACTCCACTAATGATCCGAATAGCTTAAACTGTTTACAAGCGTTTGGATTGTAAGTCATTAATTGTTACGAATAAAAAGTGTTTGTGTTGGTCGAAAAAAAAATATCCGTCGAATCGGATTGGGACCACACACCCGCTCGCCTGGCCCCTTTTGTGAGGCTAATGATATGCACATTTATTTAGATACTTGAAGCATCGACACTAATCTACGTTTATGTGTGCGTCGGATTGAATAATTTAAATTATCAAAGAAGGAAACTTTACCTAAATTATAATGTATGTTGGCGCAGTGCCTACGGGGGATCGTGTTTCTACTCTTAAAGATTGTATCGTCTACATTTTTCATGAAAAGCTACGTAACTTTAGCATGTTCTTTACCTTAATATCAGTGAATACAATTTTAATATTGCGTGTTATTTTATAATGAAATGAAATTAAGTATTTTTTTCGTTAAGTAAACAGTACAGAACATGTTTGTTCTATTCTATTTTACAAATTATGTGTAATTTTCTCATATTTTTACATGCTTTTTCAGCTTATTTCATACTTACGAATAGTATGCGAATAAATAAATTGTTTTAATTATAAACGTTTTCTCTATATTTTAATTTACAGTCATGACTACTTAATATTCGCAAGAAAACAATAAGTATTGTTTTAATGCAAAATATACATTTCCGATGTCGCCGACACTGCTTGCATTAACTTTGTCGTGCCGCTGTACCTACTGTCTATAAGCTTGCAATGCCTAAAGCCTTGTTCGCACCAGGATAGTATTTTAGTCGAGTAGCAAGTAGCATTTCTCCGAACAAAGGATTTACTATTGTTTGGTTTAAGCCTAAACCTACGAATTACTATCCCAGATAGTAATTTAGTAACTAAACGTATCCGAACAGCAACATTTTAGTAGAATAGATTAGTAAATCCTTTGTTCGGATACTTGCTACTTGATACTCGACTAAAATACTATCCTAGAGCGTAAAAGGCATAATCTACATAATGAACGTAACATACACGAAAAATAACTAACAAAGAAATATTACAATTCAAACGTAATAAAGGTACATCTTATCCTTCTTAAGTTATATTAAACAATATCTTTTCTTTCAAAGAAACATGTTGAAGAGTTAATAATTACTAGAAACTGATCAATTGTAAAATGACAATACTAAAATCTATTTAATACATCTGTTTGAATTTTCAGAATTAAATTATTTACAGCTATATATTCTGTTTAGTACTTTTCGTAATAAAAGAAGTTGACAGCTTTCAATTTTTTTTCCATTGAAGTGAAATATTCTCTATAACTTCGAGATGTTTTCTAGTTTTGATTATTTCTTGTTGATTATTTTTTTAGCATTTATAAAGTTATAGGGTTCGGACGTGCTTATTGTTATTTCGACATTTAGAATCACATCTATTTATGACTACCATTAATTCAACTCTCACAATGTTTTGCAAATAAAGACGTCAGCCTCTATATTGGGACAGCTATTCAACTAGTAATAAAGGAGAATAATAATTTCTCGTTATAACCCATGATGGATGATTCGCGCAGGTAAACGTTAAATTATTATATTTCTCTACAATAGTGAAAAAAAATCTTCAACCCAAACAAACAGTTTTATTATTAGGAATACAATAGAAGGCCCGAATCCGCACCGGGTTCCAATCGGTTACGGTAGTTTAACATTCCTAATAGGTATTTTTATACTCTGCATCCATAGTCGTTAATAACAATTTCATCTCATTAATAATCAGTAGAGCGAAAGGGAATGCTTTTACGTACGAATAAAATGTTGCCGACGTCATTTTGAATGGCAACATCCGCCTTAATAAAGTTTAATGTATTTATTTCTAAAGCACGAACAAGCGGACAACGTCGCTCCGCCTGTAATATCGCTATTTAATCGACATAACGTGTATAAAATTAGAATAAACCAATATTTTTTATTTGTATTTGGGTCTCGTTATAGTTGCAACATATTTGAATGAAAAAAAGTTATGATAATTTTAATCTTTTTAAAAACCAAGCTTACCAATTATTACCATTAGGTTTTCTCAAAGCCAATTAATTTACAACTATTGTTTTTTTTTAATTGAATTTGTTATTCTATTATGGTAAGCCATTATCACATACAATGATACAATAAATTCTTTAAATATAGAAACTACGAAATAAAATACAAAACTATTCCGACATCCATTAACACACTTAAATGATTCTATTCTGAAATGTAAAGATACAGTTTTATAACAACGCTAACAGGATTTTAATGATTGTGTTGAATTGTTAAAATTGTATTTGTAATTAAAAATAAAGTAGACATAGCTCTGATACAATTGATTACTCGAAAATTTTATCCCAAATCTTTGTAATAAAAAATACTGAAGTTTAATACTTTAATACTGGGTCAATAAACATATCTATACGAGACAGCTGCTAGCATGTAGATCTACACTAATTGCATTTTAATGTTAGAAATATATTCGTAAAAAAACAATTCAGTTAAATGTGTTTCATTTCGACGATTAATATCTTTCATTTTCCGGTCGTGTGTCTGTGCGTAACGTAGAAAAATTAAGCAATTCATTCGGTCCGAAAGGGTGGATTGTTTGTATCTGACATAGAAAAAAGCTTCGGTATAAAGCCATCAGTCGAAATAGCCATGCTCGGGTGCGCCCCCCTCTATTTTGCTACGTTCACTCTGCCCTGTCCGACGCATTCTTATTCCGATGTTTAGATAAACTGCCCTTATCTAATATGCTTCAACAATAACGTGCGCCTACGAATGTTTCCGGATTTTATGCTCCGGGAGTTTCATTGTTAGTTTAATTAATTAAACATGAGCTTTTGTATACTCCCATGTATGTATAGGGTGTTCAATTATGATCATACAAACGAGTTATATTATTTTTATTTTCAATTCTTGAAGCTCGTATGAACTTTCAATACATGAAACAGAGCATTTAATCACGGCCAGGCGGAAAGGAAATGTGTCAAGTAGTTTCAGATTGCTCAACTCTTAACCCCATGTTCGAAATGGCCACACGAGAGCTGAGCAAGCGGCCGCTGCCCGCGCCGCGCCCCGCGTCCCGCCCGCTACAGCAGCTAATGAACATGCGCGAGTGCACTCGACCGAGTAAACACACGCGCCCGGAGCCTCTCTTTTTGTTTACTCCCGCGGGATTAGTAATTTAAAAGTCAATGCGGACACTCGAAAGGGTCAATCGTATCGCACTCGCACTGTATTGAAAACGAATACCCTTCTCTGTATTCCAGCGGTGGCTCATGAAAGTTATAAGGTCTGAGTTGTTGAACTATGTAATTGACTCGGTTCTGCGGTCACAGGCTTTGTTCTGCGGAGGTCGGATAATCGAAAACGCCTCTGGTTTAGCCCCGAATGATGAGAGGGAAACAATACGAAGTTGATATGTGGACTCGCCAAACGGTCCCTTGTTTGATTTGCAAAGAGCTATTTGCTCATCGAAGACCGAAGTCGGAGCAGGAAATTGGAGCCCGCCGCCGGTTTCGACTGCGCCAACACTTGTCCAATTACTTCCTTTTCGACAGTTTAACTGTTAAACAATTCGAATCGACAATCCTTTTAATAAAGGGCAACCGTTTAAACGTCGCCCGTTTGTGACAGGGCTCTTACTGACTGGCATGTATTCCTGTCGCAAAAACTAATACGTTGCCACTAAAATTGAAACGAAAACAAAAGAGGCGCCCTGGCGGGGAGTGATGCCAGTTATAAAATAGACATAAGCGTTTAGCTGCAACACGGAATAGTGAGCTATTTAAGTCTGAAGCGGTCCCTGTGTGTGCCATCAATTTTATTTTCTCGCACAAAACATGTCGGCTGTCGCAACGCATTATGTCGGGAGCGCCACACGCAACATTCGAACAGTGGTTTATTTCGGGCAAACGTGGACGTGTCCAATGATTGACTTATCCGGGGGTAATTTGAGAGGTCCTCATGACGTGAGCGGCCGCTCCGCAGCCAGGCAGCTCCGCGTCGCATCGCCTCTAAAGGTAACCTTATACTCGCAGAGCCGCGCCGCGCCGGACGGTGACAGGTGGGAAAATAAAGGACCTTTAAACTTTCCACGAAACTTGTTTTCTTGATTTAGAAATTCTCTACAGATTTAAATATACGATAAATCACAGTTAGTTTCCGTTTGGATAACGCGATTTTGGAATATCATTCTAATTATAAAATAGTCTTAATATTCTCAATACATGTCTAGAAACAAGGTTTAAATGCCATACTTCATACTTTAAAATTGGCGGAGCAGTTTATAGAGCGCGTGTATAATAATTAGTTTTCTATTTTATATTATGTTCCATAGTTATGTATACCTCAACAATAATTATCCGATGAATAAGTCTACGTTCTTGTTATCGAAAAAGAATTTCTTTTTAACGTTTTGTTGTACGCAAACTCGTTTCTGGCGCGTCGTCCACAGCGGCCGCTAATCGATCTTACTTCAGCTTTCCAACAGAACCTAACAGGATAGACTCTTTTGTTTAACAAAGGAAGGAAATATCGACGTTCTTTTGTGGTTTAAAAGTAGTCTGTTTTAAGAGAAAAGCAATACGGATGTACCATCTGCATGTTCTCTCTGACGAATGGACGGAATGCACTGTGTAATACGATACGCTACTCTGTGCAGGATGAACGTTTGTAGCGAGGAAATGGAATTAATTGTTTTGTATACAAAATTTAATAGTAACGTTTAAATAATAAATCTGCTCAGGAAATGAGTGTTGCAGTAAATCATTTGCCTGTTTGTTAACATTTACTTAGAACGTAACAAGTTGGATTAATATAGTTGACATTAATTTAATAAATTGACATAACTTTGTCGAAGTTTTTTTTATTTTTTGAAAGAAGTCTCATTTCACTTACCATTAAATTGTATTGTAAAATTGATTGATTCATTAGAAATTGAGCTTTCGATGACGTGCAATAGACTGTAAAATATTTGTATTAGGTCCTTTCAATTAACTTCTATTTAGACCACATTGTATAGAATTTTGTAGAGCAAAGTTATTGTAAACCGTCCAAAAAAAATTGGGATTCCGATCGCGTTCGGTGGCTTAATGCATCCCCATAATTCAATCGAGGATGGCCCGATTCTTTCGTACGAGAAAGAGCATCGAATTTATTACAATGCTCGCATAGTTCAGGCACCCCTAGCTATTATTTATGGCACTCGCTTGGTCTGTCACAAAAAAACGGACGGGTGCCTCGAATGTCGCAGCGGGCTACGTCGAAATATAAGCTGCAACAACACGCACTTCCTCCAAGCTTATGAACGGCATTATCCTATCGCAAACACACTGCACACAACTCTATACCTTATTTAAATTAACTTAGAGAATATATTTGAATTTAATATTGTGTTTCTATTTTTCTATCCTTACATGATATATCAGTGACGAAGTAATCCGGATTTATTGAAAGTAGACTGGTATATAGATGTGTTCAAATGCAAGCCATGTGGTGGCAAATGTGGGAACCCCGCCAAGACGTTGCCCTACCAAATGACTTTGTTACTTCATTGTTGTGTAGCTACAATGTTCGTATTCCATTTAAATCTCTTTATAAAGCTTCGCTTTTATGAGAATACGATTCGTATCTCTTATTACGTAATGTAGAAAAATGAAAAGCAATAAATAGTAAGTAGTTACATTTATGTTTGAAGAGTCAATTAAAAAAAACCTTCTAAAACATATTACAATAAGAAAAAAAATATCTTTGTACTTATCTGTATCCGTCTGATACTTTGCACAGTTCGGAAAAGGGGAAGTAAGATCATTCTCACTCATGTGAGATAATGTATTTGTGATTCATTAACCATTATTCTTGTATGTAAGTCATAAATACTACTCATGCATATAAAGAAAAAAATGTATAGCCATTTTACGCGGGCATTAAACCTCGATTCTCGTATGAGCATACTTGACGTGGTCGTGAAGCGAGGAACGAGGAGCGATTTAATTATCATAAGATGGCGTAGCGTTGTGTGTAAGACGCGAGATCATTGCGTCGGCCTCCCTATTTACAATAAGAACAGATTCAACAAACAGAAGACATCGACGTCGACATCAATAACTTTTAATCCCCAAAATGAGACAAATATCACGAACCGGGTCAACGGCTATCTTCTCACGTTTGTTGACGACTTAAAGTGTGATAATATTTATTAAACGGTTCACTCGAAACGAGCGGCGATAAATAAACCTTTAAGAGCGTTGCGCGTCACGGAAGATTTACCGTGTATGGTAAAGTCCGTATTTCCATGTTAGCGACGTACCAGCTTCTTAATGGATGGAATTTTTGTCGCGATGTTATCATTACAATTTTACTTGTAATTGATATTTATTACTAACTAGTTCTCAGCGCCCGAGGAATATGAAACAAGCCGGAGTTAGTGTGAATTATGTTAGCTCAGGATAGTCGACTGGAGCAATTAAAAATGTTTTCCTTTTTCTATGTAAATAATGTCGGCTTCTTAGATGCGGTTAGCGATAGAGTACAAATTTATGGTTTAATATTTCTACGAAAATAGAGTTCAAAGGAAGGCAGGAATGTTTTTATGACTCAATAAATTTTGAACATTGGTGTAATCAAAAGGATCATAGACAATGGTCGACATGTTCTGTTGTTGTTAGAATTGTGAAGTATAACATCAGAGATTACGTAGGTTCGTAAACTTGACGTAGATTTATTTTTCTCATTTAATTGAAATAGCTTTTTACTGTAACATTACAATTAATATAAAGCGTCTAAAACGCTCTCTATTACAAGGATATAAATATTTTACAAAATGAGTCACTCTGTTCTTTTAAAATGTTAAATAAAAAACAAAATGGCGCTGGCAGGCCACACATATCGCCGACGTGAAAGACGTTCTGATGAAACTTCGGACTACCGTCGTTGTGAGAATTTGCTCGCCACATGCCGGTTAAGCGAACCCGGCGTTGAAATTAATGCGCTAGTTAACGCTTAAATAAACCGTCGAGACTACAGCCTCCCTGTCAGACCCATCGCTTCATATAAATCATACGATAATTGAATCATATGCTGCGTGTCAAAAGTAATTAACGCACGCTGTGATACCCATCTCGGGCCACATGTGCTTTTTTAATAATGTCGCGTCTCCATTTCCTCCCGCGCTCGCGACTCATGCCCGAGATAACATCGATAGAATTCTTTAATACTCATATAAAATAAAATTATTGCCCCCATCCAGTAGGATGTGATGACTTTATTATATTAAAAAGCATTGTGAGAATAAATTGAAGTGCTCTAGGTCGGTGCGGGCGAAAGCTGCGAGCCGGGGTGCGATGACGATTCACTTTTTTGTTACACGCTAAACTCAGTTTGATAGCCGACGAGACGTTAATGAGTTATTATTAACTGATATAACTCATACTGGGTTTATTAATATGCGATATGGCGCCAGTGCCACATTTTAATATTTTTGACCAAATTAATAAAGGACAGTAGATCAAATAAAAAATCTATAGAAAAAAGACTTTAGCAAGGAAGCAACTTAGAAGAACCGACGAACTCTTTAATTGATTTGTAAGAAATCTCCGTAACGTGATGCAAGTTTAGTGAAGATTTGATATAAGTTTTTTTCATATAACTCCTCTAATCAACATAAAATATTATGACGTACTTTATATGGTGGAAGTAAAGAAAATAAGTGTAAAAATATATATCCGACGTATTTTCGTATCATAAATCTTCGAAACCATTTTACCCGTGGGTAGTAAGATTCGTTCCATTAACAACAACCCATATTAATTTCGGGCCGCGGCTAAGACTGACGATGATTGGCCTAGAGCAGCCTCAAACGGCCGACCCGATGGGCCATAAAAATGTTTCGCAGCCGTACACCAATTACCTTAATGTAAGTACCATCAAAACAACCTTTTTAGCGAATGACTCCTCGAGACTTTCCCACGGTGCGTTTACTTCTAATGAAATTAAAAGCGAAAACATTAATCCTTGATGAGTTCCCTAAAAAGCTTCAAGGAATTTAAAAAAGGAGCTTCGAGTCTATTTTTTGCAAAGTTATTTCGTAAAGTGGATTCTTGCTCCAAGGTTAAGATGAAATATTACAGGAATCGGGTGTTGGCCCCGCCCTGTAATGAGACCCGTAGGAATACGCAGCAATATCTTAATACCCCACCTTGGTCCCCGGCTGACAAATACTCGCCGTTCACGTGCTAACTGTAAATAATTTATAACCGTCCGCTTTACTGTGTGTAACACTGCGCGATGACAAGTCGGGGCGCAGGGTCGCTGGCAACGATATTACTCGCCCAAATATACCGTTCAGTGGGATCACTGCCGTCTATTAAAGTGTTTAAAAACAATACATTCTTAAACTGCTAAGTAAAGACGTGTTGAAACCGTTATAACAAATATATTCTTCGTTCATACATCCTGAGTTTAAAAAAATAGCATACGGGTCATGAATTTGTTAGCTATTAAGTAAATAAGCTAACTATTAGGGCGATACGCCTCCTGATAACCGATTACCAGATTGCTGCAATCAAGCAATTATTATCGATTCTATCGTCAATAGCCTAATTAGTGTGCGGTTCCTAAAGATAACGTTGTGGTTGATTCACTATGTAACTGGAATTATCATCTACCCCAACACTATGGTTTATTCAAAAAGTAAAATGTTAGTGTAAACAAAATTAACTAATGAAAAAACCTTTTAAGGAAGCACTTAATGAAATATTTTTTGTTTAAGCGGGCAATTAAATAAATGCATTCATAACGCGTCACTGCTTAAAGACGAGGATACATCAAAGGTTCGTAAAACCATAACGTTTCCTCGCATCAAAGAGCAATAACCGGTGGACACGGCCAGGACTCGGCGGCGTAAAATAAACACGTTTACGAGTCGCCTGCATTAATTTTGTACACTAGAAAACAATCGTTCCGAAAAGCTCGAAAGTGAGTCGAGTTGAATATGAAAGGGACTCATAAAAAGGCCGTAAATGAGTCGCGAAGAACGTGTGTTCTGAGTGCTCGGCGATACTTTGATTTGTGTCGAACAGCTGGTCTAAAGCGTTAATAACTTAATTCGTCAGAGTCGGCGCGGAAGAGGGCTTCTAACGTACGTGTGCGCACGCCGACCAAACGTAACGGTTAATGCGCGGGAGTGTCACTAAGCTGTCGTTTCCAAATTAACTATGAACTAAGAATAACGTGGAGTCGTGTTTTATTGGAAACATTTTTAAAAACGTGACTGTGTGTTAAAAGCTTAATTAATCGACGCTGATGGCATCCTCTTACTTTAACTAATACTTAAAATGTACACGAGATTTATAAAGTAGGACTCTTAACTATATCAAAGGTACTATTATGTACACTCTGAAATATTATTGTCACTTGAAGTTCTTAAAGAATTCTAAGATTTAAAACAAAATAAAGGTTAGGATGAGTAATCAAGTTCCCGCTAAATACTCCTGGACATATTTTAATTCCCACGAATGGCTTGTCATCATCTTAAGTATCGTCATTGTATTTATCCGAACACTTCCATCTTTTACGCTCTCAGCGTCCACTGCTTTGAAGCGCTACTTCAAATTTACTTACTGTTTCTTCCATCATAGCGCAGCGCTTTATATTGAAGGCACTCTACTGCTCGTAAGTGTCACTAGAGATCACCTCTACATCTTTAATAACGTAACCCTAAAAATAAAAAACAAAGATTCCCGCTAAGTTTATTAGAATAGTTTCCTGTTAAAAATATGCATAGTATTGGGTGTTAATTGAAAAGGTAGAATGATTTCAGCTCTCTATAAATCTTGTTTGATTAAACAACTGGGGCATACTCAGCAAATCCTCTAGTTCGCGTTGGTATTCAAAGAATTCCAGAGCGTTGTTAATTAAAGACTTTAAAATTAATCGAAACTGAGCCTTTTTTACTGTGGTAAATTTATTACCGATGTTAAAGGTAGATCTATGATACAGTGGTAATTAAAGACGTCGATTAAATCTACTACTTTATTAGTGACATGGTAAATAATTATATAACATCTACATGTCTATGTATCTACTTATTTTGAAACAAAAATTGTCCACACATGTAGTCTTACTCGATAAGATATATTATTATTATTTATTGAGATATAAAATATAAATATATTTAGATTACAAAGATTAACTTAACAGTAATTACTTAAAACCACCAAGTATTTTTATGTATTGTGATAATGTAAAGGTGTAATCATTCTATCACCCCAGCCTGCCCCTTGAGGGTCGTGTGGGAAGAATGAGGAAATAAATTACGTGGAGAATAAGCAACAATATGCTTTTGAGGAAACTTTTATATTAAGGAAGCCAAGCGATACATTATGACAATTATTATCCATTGATTTTTTAAGGAATTGTCTTTGGTACCGTGATATTATGATTCTTCCATTACTAAACGCCTGTGCAATTTTATTTATTAACTAGCTGTTGTACGCGACTTCATACGCATGGAAATTAATAATATAGCCTATGTTACTCGGGGATAATGTACAATAGCATTCTAATGGCGAAAGAATTTTTAAAATCGGCCCGATAGTTCTGAGTTATTTCAATACATACAAAAATACAAAAATATAAAGTTTCTCTATAATATTAGTATACTCGTAGAAACTCTTACTTAAATATATTTAATTTGCTTGAGCGTTTTCACATGTCTATTCCCTTTTACTTAACTAATTTATTGTTAATCGAAAGATAAATTGTTACCACGTCTTACTTTCTAATATTAAATCAAATAGATATGGTTTAAATCAGAACCAATGATTTTTCTCTCAGTTAAGATAACACGAAGATATAAAGTCTCTGCAGATAACCGAGTTATTTTTACCATTAATGAAGGCATCCTTTAATTAAAAGTTCATCTTATCTAAGCTCTAAAACCGATCCTCCAACATTTCATGTTTTATTTTTATGCTCATCGAATTGTAAATCCATTAAAAGTTGTCTCTGTTGTTAAAGTAAACACGGCGATGCCTCGCTTCAAAGTTAGCCCTTAAAAAAATTAATGAGAACTTCCTGATTAGGTACATTCCCCGACACCACCGCGGCTGTGAACGTCACTATGCGTTTATTTTTATATTCCGAGACAAGTTTACGATTTAATCTTCATAACTTTACATTTTGAATGTCTGAAGCATGAATTCCGGTTTACGTGGCGCGTTAATACAGCTCTGTATAAATATCGCCCGCGGCCTCAACAGCGAATAAAGAATTGTATAAAGAACTGGCATGGTTATTGTGACTGTCGCCGCCATTGTCAACTTAATATCTGTATCCAACAAAAGGGGAATGTTTGTACCGATTCCAAAAAGCGAATAAAGGTGGACCGAGGGCGTCGGCGTCAGATTATAGGCATAAATTATTAGATACTTTTGTTCAATACGCGGCGATGCTCGCCGGCCATTCAATTACTCTGGACCTTACGAGGCGAGCCGGGTCTTTTTCAGATGTTTGTGTTAGGGATTAGTCGGTGGATATCTGTGCCGGTATCTCCGTGAGATAAGTACGAATATACGTCAACGTCGGCCGACTAAGCCGATTATTTTAAATGTATTCACTTCCTTAATGGAGGTCGTTTTTCACTTGGCGCTGCTCTGACTTACTGAAGATTTTAGGTTATGATCCGGTCAATGACTGCCGGGAATTATGAAATAGATGCAACGCATTTAATATTGTCATGCGACTAATATTTTACATGTTTAGTGTCTGATTTGTTCATGATTTTATCTATTGTGTAAAAGGAAGCTCATGAGATTTCTTCTTTGGTTCATTGTAATTATAGCTCAGAAGCTATGATTACACTCTACAAAAAAATATAAATCTCATTGTCTCAACAATATATTTAACGAAATCAAACCACAAATTAACGTAAAGTTTACAAAACAAACGGGTAATAATAATAAAAATACCCGAATGAATGCGTTACACTGGCCACTAAATTCCAAACACACTAAATATTCAAATAAAAAATAAACTAATAATAGTATTGAATCGGCCGCCCACCTGCTCGGGCATTGACAAACGCTTCGACTCCCGGAGCACTCCACTTCCCACCGAGACCCGAATAATATACATATCATTATTCCGGCTCGCGATCTCATAAATATTACTTACAAATTCGCCGGCTGACGGCGCGGTGGCGCTGCGGTAATTTTTCTTCAAAATAAACCTCGAGAGCAGCGAAGTGGATGCTTCGGTGCAAATAAGGTTTATTGTGAACTTGCTACAAGTTTTATTCTGTAACTTAAGGACAATATAATAAATAAAAAGGAGTGCCTTCGTAAGCTACATAACCTATGTCAACGAAATATAGGCTTAGTGATTAAAAGTGGCCTAACGGGGCGTAAGTGTGATGCAGTCTGTCATTATTGTCTTGACCCATTTATGGCACAATATTAATGTCAATCGAAGAGAGTCAACAAATCAAAAAAAGTTATTTTAAGACGCCCTCATACATTACAAATAAAATTTCTTCAATTAAATATTACCACTTATTTCACCCGCTTAAATACTGTACAATTAAAATCCTTGATTAAACTAACCCAATAAATTAAAATTAAATAAACATTTATAACCCATTCAGTTTGTTCACAATGCGCCCCTATGTTATGTTCGCAAATTATAACAAGTTTTTTACCAGCCTACCAGAGCAGGGTGTTACAGGCAGGTGGCTATCTAATTAATTAGTAATGTTCCCCCACTCCGTACAGGGGTTGAAATTAAATGTGTATTTTGCATTTTTCACCGCAGTTCACATCGCATGACTTCGCCCGGCTGTTATAATTATTAATATTATGTACCACCGTTTTGGTAACATCGCATACACAAGAAGGACAACGTCAAAAACGATATTTTGACAATCTCATCAATTGAATCTGAAAATGTCATGTTATTAGAAATACAATAGTAGTCCAGTCTTAGTTCGAATGTCTCTTTGATCTTTCTTTTCTATAAAAAAAAACCGTTCTTCTAATAATAAGGAATCAAAACGTTACAAAAGCTAGACTTACATTATATTACTATGGATATTAAAAGGTAATTTTACGGTCACTTTCGCAATGTAATTCCAAGAATATATTAACACTTGTCTACTCACCATTACAGTACGTCACCCCTCGCGTGTCGGTGCGGGGTGGGCCGTCGCGCCGTGGTATCACTTGTCTACATCACATTACATCGTTATTACTCTACTGTACATATTGTACGTAGAGATAAGGGTTTTACCTTCTTATTCATACCTGAAAGTGAAAATAGTGCACTGGGCAAAGTACAAATTAAAATAGTCAAATTGGTAAAGATTTTTTTTTATTTTTTTGTTTATGTTTTCTGGGTTTGTTGTCTAACGTATTTCTGGAAATATCAATATACACGTAATATGGTAAAAGACAAACTTTTAACATTGTGTTTTTAAAGAAATCAAGGTGTGTAGAATAATGTGGTATAGATACTTACAAAGTTTGTATTTAAACAATTAAAGATTTGCTTTTGAAATTTGATTAATTGCATATTGCTGCTCTCTCAACTCAACTCTTTTTATTAAGAACCGAGCATATAATTATATTACGTTGAAGTTTCACAAGTTGTTATTAACATGGCAGACGTCGAGTGCTCTGAGACAGCTTGTACGAGCGTTTTCTTAGAATTAATTCTGATGTTTTGACAGTTTGACTTATTCTTAAAGTACATCTCCACTTTTTTAAAACTAGAATACCTTTAAAGCAGTCAACGGGGGGTTGCATTGACAGAGTTAAGTGGAAAGCAACGTTGATAGCTAATTATATTTAAAAATAATTGAAAAAAGCTTTTTATTTTCCTTTTTAATAATGTCTAAGGCACTTAAAGCTAGTTTGTTCAATTATTTAATAAAAGCACTTTAAATATACAGGTTTAAAAAACAATCTTTCACATTCTTCTTACTAGAGATTAGTGGTTTTACTAACTCCGCTTAAAATTATAATTAAAACACAAAAAACTATGGCTGATTGGATTGCGACCATTCCATGCGAGAAATATAGGTTGACATTTTATAAATGATTTTTATAACAATTTTCCACGTTCGCTTTATTTTTAGTACATTAATTACAATTCTATCTTAGTAAAGTTAGATAAATCGAATAGACATGTAATTAAATCGACACGCAACGAGTTCGTCGACAGAAAGTACATCTATTTTATCACAGCAATGAATTATGTTGATAATTTGAAACATTACTGATAAGCAGTCGGACCCGAGATGTCTGAACGTGTAGCAACTATTAGACACTTAATTGAACAACTTAACAAGGAAATTACATCATTATGTTACAAGACTTAGACATAATGATTCAGGAAACGTCGGTGTTATCTTACATATCAGTGATGATAAATTGTCCCAAGCTAAACCGTAAAGCATAAGAGATAATGATATCGAATCCGTTGCAAACCGCAATACAAACGAGAAATGTATTGATAGATACGAAATTATCTCATTTACATATTAACCTGCCGATTCAATGAAGAACACGACAACTAAACTATTTATATATCTTTGAAACGATCACTGCAACCAGTTTAAACCAGTGCATTGGATATTTCCCTTTGTAAATAAAAACGCCTACGTTTAGTTACCGGCCCACGTCTCACTATAGTAACTCCGGTAAGGACAAATCTTTGAAAATATAGCGCAATAAAAGTAAACCACAAGACCGGTATAAATATTAACATAAGCAGACCGAAGCGATAATCATTTCAATGGCCAATTGTAGTTAAATTTTATAAGGATTTTGAACATTATTAGAATCATATTTTGTTATTATCTGATCTCTAAGTAAAGCCGCTTAATACAGAATAATACTAATGTGATAAATAAGTAAGTTCTTAAGCGTTTTCTTAACTTAAAACATAATGAGTGTATTTCTTCTAACTGTATTGAACTGGGTTGTAGGTGACGAGGTTGTGCGTATAAATCTTTTAAAAAATAATTTACTTTTATTTAAAATTTATATCATTCATTTAATAAACTTCTTTCATTAAGTGATAGAAAGCGAGCTACAAAGAAAACTGCATAGCAACTCCATAATTCGTTACGACGGAGCGTTTTGAAGTAGCAAATCTTAAAAGCGATGGAAAATTTAAAAGAGCTTGCAAAGAAAATTAAGAAGCCGGAGACGGCACCGCTTGAAAGCGCTTTACCTAAACTAGTTGCTTATAACTTTGTTATACACATCTCGAGACCTTGTTAACGCAGAATTTACAGAGCCATACCCGGAATTAAGTTTTTTTTTCTAATTACGCAAAGGTATTCCCGTTAATGAGCTAGATTGTTAGCTCGCTGACGGCCGCCTTTGTGGTAAGTGTCGTAGTCATTTTTATTAATATTAAATGTATATTTTAACAAGTATACCCACTTGAAAGACACTGCCGAGTGGATACTTGAAAAATAACAAGTTGAATTAAAAAGCATGATTTTTTAACCTTTATATCATAATTGTGGGGTGATAATAACTCTTAATTTTGATTAATATTCTTTAAACATAATAATAAAAAATATTACATAATATTATCTATTGACTTTGTAGGTTCTTTATGCAGCAGTAGATATATTTACTGAATAATAGGTACAATATTAAAGTTTTCTTGCCTAATTTACCTTGAGCTTTTTCATTAGATGCTGTTTTTATTTGTTATATTTTCTTACATTCGATGATACAATACAGACTATTTTGTTGTAGTAAGGTACTAAAAAGAAATAATATACATACATAGTTGGAAAATTTTATAATCTTTTAATGAGCAAGCGTGTTGTTGCCTGTCTTGCATTTAGGATTCTCCCGAGGCAACGCTTCACGCGATCTTTCGTGTTGCCTATCTTCATCAGCTACGAAGAGTGATAAGTATTATATGTTATCTCAGTAAAACGTGTTGCTTAAGTTCGAACGGGTGGAAAAATAGAAATGGAATCCAAGGATTCTTTTAGTCTACATTTATTTTCAACTTTAACAACGTTTCGTTTATACTAACAGCGAGCCGTCGTCCGCTCGGTTACGATATACAGCTAAGATAAATTCACCTCATTTTTCTTCCGCTCACGAGCCGTCACAGTATAAATGCTCCGAGCGTCTTTTTTGTTCGAGCAACTGAAGGAATTACAACATTAATCAGACGAAATGAACCCTTTAGCGAAGTGTCAAAAGGTTTACACAGATCCGAGCACTAACGAGCGGCGCTCATCCCTCGGCGAAACAAAAGAATGCTGAGCGCGCTATCTGCACATCGGCGCGTGTTTTGCACCTCTCCCGCCGCCGACGCGCCGCGCCGCGCCGCACGCAACACGACTCGCTCTCTCCTAGATAAGCTTAAAGACCCGACGCTTTGTTTGACCGACTACATTAACTCGAGCCCGTGATGTAACTTTGGAGATTGTTAAATTGAATGCGGGAGTACTTACTCATTCTTGTTTTATCGAGGCCCGTTGTTTCTTTTTCGTCTTATCGTGAGACGAGGCGAGCTTCGACATTATAGAAGAGCCAAAGTCGAGATGGAAAGCCTTTTGTGTGGCTAGTCAGGCGGATAAATAGACAGGTCTATCGCAGTCCAGTTGGTATTGACCGATTGCGATGTCGTTTCAAATTCCGTCGCGGGTGACATTCGGTTGAATGGACGGGTGACGGCGTGGACCGGTCTGTGTTGCTAGGAGTATGTGTTAGAAGCGTCGGGTCGTCCGAGCAAACATTTCCGGTTGATTAGAGGAGGCGCGAATCGGTCGGCACACCTGTGCAGCCCTCGCCTCGCCTCACTGCCGACTTCCCTCAGCGCTTTGTTTCACAATTCGACGCGATCCGTCGGCGAAGTTTTATCGCGCAACATCCGAGCGATGCGGGCGCCGTTTGACTTTACCTCACTGAAATCGCAATTGTATTTTAATATCAAATATTTTATTTCCTTCCGCACAACTGGTGCATCCAGTTTTCATTTTGAAATATTTGACAATTCCTAACTGGTAACATCCACGTCCACTTTTTTCTTTGCGAAATTATAAAGAAAATTCATTTATTGTGATGTATAAAAGAGATATTACTTGTTTATGAAGGTCTACTTTTATAGTCCTTTAAGGGTAGATTGTCTTTATCGGCACTGAATAATGGTGGTAACGGTTATCCAAAGAGGTAATAAAGATGGGTTAAGTCCATTACAAATATAGGACAGTACTTTTAAGCGATTATAAATTTTATTAATGCCGTATTGTTAAATATAATTATAAGTATTTTAAATCTTTCCTTAATTCGCTTCAATTTGTTCCAGGACATGAAAGCAGTACTGTGACGCCTATGAGCTTGCATAACGGAATGTTATAACATCAAATAACCGGCCACATCTTAGGTGAGTGAAATTAAGTTTGCGTATAACGCCCGCTCTGTGGGTACTACTCCCGGCTCATAGGACTCGTGTGCCGAAATTGGTTCAAAGCCGACGCCAATATTTGTACGATACACACTGACCGTCGTCTAGAAATATACGTTCCATTTTAGGTTAGGTCTTGAAATCTAGAAGCTTTAGGATATTCTAGGAATAGTTTTACGAGTAATTGGTTTATAAACATTGCTGAGAATTATTACTCGTTCACGTGAAACAGTTTTAACAATATGAATCGTAGAGTTTTACATTTTTTAATGTTACGACATACAGCTTATTCATTTACTAAACTACTCTTACACATTTATTACCTAAATTATGCTAATATATAAGGGTCCTTAATAAAACAACTACGCTGTCTTGTTTTCTCACCGCCTATTTTAAACGAGCATCTATCTAAGAAGGAAGAAGGGGTAATTTGTATCTGTTTTTTCAATAAAGCAACACCTGCGCTCCAGTCGTTTGTACAACATTCTGTGCGCCGTAACCTCTCTGAATGTACAACCATTTGTTGCCAGATTGAAAAACTGTTCCGCACAACTACCAACTATTTGGTTGCACGCTTTCTCTACTTATTTTATTTTTTTGCCACCTTTGTTATTGTGTACAAGTTTATTCCTTTCATTTACATTTTGTTTCTATATTATATCAATTGTAAAGCACATGGAACACTTTTAATATCTTGTATGACACGCAACTAAGAGTAGAAGCAATTAAATAAATTAGTGTAATATTATCTAATATGGAGTTAAGAATGGAACCCCGGCATTGTGCGTATCCGATTGCTAGGTGACTACACTGATTACATGTATCCGATTTGTTAAGGATACGGTGGCTGGTATAGACTGAGATGGTAACCGTGGCCAATCTTGGTAGATTGCGCGACCGCATTCTCTACACGTCAATACCTTCAACGTAATTACGATGGACAGTTGCAGGTTGTTTAGCCTTTACCAGTTGCGTTTCTTGTCGGTTTGTAGCCGTCCGATACTTGTGCGCATGTTACGTTATGTGTAACTCTGTTCTGTATAACAATTTTTATCGATAACAATCTTCAACGGTAAAATCTTTACAGTGAATGCGAAGTGTTTTGTTTAGATTCTTAGTTTATAAAGTTTTTTTTTATTGCATTCGAAACATGTGAAAACATTTAGCATTAAGCTTTTCTCAAGAACTGTGACGAAGTTTTTTTATTTGTCTTCTGCAGCCATGTTTAGCTTGCCCTCTGTAAATCCACTTCGTCGAATTTGTTACGCGTGTACATTTTGAGCGCTTTGGTATTAACTTTGACACATATTACGCCCCCGAAGATAAAAGTGTGGCGTCGCTCTGTCACTTCTAAAACAGACTTGGAATGGGCGTAACTGTTGCAATTAATGACCTAATTTGTATTTTAGATTTTTTGAATTGAGTATTATTTTATTTAAAAAAATGTCTCTTTTTAATTATGTCCGTTGTTCTAGCATGCGATAATCTATGTCATCGAAGGATTTATTTAATTTCTACCGTCTAATATTACGGTAAGAGTTTTAGAAGCACTTATTTTTTTAACTCAACAAAAGCTTAGTTGTAAATATTAAAAAAAGTGCATACAAGATGTTTAGTGTCATTGAAGATTCTTTGTTACGTCGTATTTCACGATCTCTCACATTGTAAATCACCTCTTTAAATTGCCGTATGCTCGCATACAATAAAACTTAAGGCGTGCGCCAGTAAACTGATGTTCTCGAATACAATATTTCTTTAAAAATAACTCCAAGTATGTACTCGTATACAAGAACTTTTTGTTAACAAAACTATTATTGTGATCGATGATTGTTAAACGTAATTTATTAAAGGTTTTAAGGAAATAAATAGTCCTATTTAAGATGGATCTCGTTTGATTGTTCTTGCTACACCGCTCGTATTGTCAACTCGTTTTAAAGACGATATATGACCGATCATTCCTCAAAGCATCTCCCCTCTGTATAATTTAAAGGGACATATTTGAACGATGTGTGTTTAACATTGTCGAGAGCAACGCGCGGTCTTTTTATTTTTTTGTCGTTGTGTTATTTTTAAAATAAATTCTTTCCTCATCTCTTTATGCTTGTTTATTTTTAATTACAGTCGATGTTAAATATAATGTGATACAGCAGATGGGTGATATGTTAAATATCATTGTTATGCCATTGTAATTAATTCTTAATAGATTATCATGTAATTAACACATCATATATTACACTTTTATTATAATAGACTGCGCATATGTATTTTATTTGTTCATTTAAGATACGTTAAATAAAAAATAATAACATTTAATTAAGATCGCCTCTATAATGGTTTTTTTTCTAAATGCTTTACATCGAAACTTATGATTTAAAATAACACACTGTACATTAATGTAGTTCACTCTGATTATAATAATTTAAGTCTCCCTGTATCATGTATCCCTGATTAAGGGTATCGTGTTGTGCCTATATTCAGTGGCGACAGCGCGGCAAATAGCCGATCCTGGATTCAACAATGAATTTACACGCGGAGTTATAAAATATTGGATATGGCATTTAAAGTAATATTATATTTAATCTTTTCCTAAGGGAAGTAATAAATACAAGCTGATTCTTGGAGTATATGATATATATGAGATTATTTATTACAGGCATTTTGTACGTGTATTATTTTTATTTAAAAAGGTTAGGTAGAGTCAAGTCAAATGTTTTACTAATTATTTTTTTTATTTTATAATTGAAAGTAGAGTTCTCTTTTAAAAAACAAGAATACTCAGTCACATCACATTTTTTTCTTGGTTCTGATTTCGATAGGCTCATGCGGGCTCTAAATTGAGGCTCCTACGACCGGTCAGACATTATGTTCCTCGATCGACATGCTTTTGTCAGGGCGATTCAAAGGTGGTTATCTAAAAGTGGGTCAGCAGGGATTTATAAATGGCCCATTCAGTTATACGTGGATACCTCTCCAGTGTACTGCTTTATTCAATCCTTTCATCTATTTTACTGAAGCAAATGAAGTGTTTTATTTTGCGTGACATTTAACTTTACCGTATATAATAATTACGTGTGTAAACAATACTTTTATTCTCTTAATGAAGTCATAATTGACTTGTTATTTTTATTAGTTCTAAAAAAGTAGTATCGTTATTAAATAGGTGCATTTCATGATACCTCTAGTTTCTAACAATTTGGCAGCAGTAGACCAATCGTCTTACATGTCGCAAGTCAAGCCAAGCTATTAGCCAACCGGTCAGATAAAATTCTCAAACGAATACAAAAACACCACAGTGTTTCCGTTTTAAGAGCCATCATGTTTTAGAAATGGCCCGTCAAAATAAATGGCTGGTGAAAAATTCGTCTGAAATATAAACAAAGGCTTGTTCGGTCGCGTTCGGCGCGGGGAGGTGAGCGTCATTTCGGCAGGCGGATAAGTACGGGCGTAATCTGTGCTCCGGCTCGTGTAAATGCAAATTGTCCCATAAAGCCATCGCTCAGCTCCGCTGCCCCGCTGCCCCACCGCCCCGCCGCCCCGTCGACCCGCTGCGCCGCCCTAATGAAGAGCATCTCCTCGTCCAAAGCCCACGTACGTCATCTCAACTACGGTTTACTGTCCCGCACTGCTTGGAATTACACTCCTCCCTAAATTGGTTTACGTACGAGTAACAATTACAATTTAAATATTTATTTCAAACTGTATGAATTGTTTGTAAAATATAATTGATAAAAAATACTTGAACGTCTACAACTCTACAGTTTTCTAATTATCTTTATTGGATTATCCAACAAGGGATAACGTGTAGTCGACAGCTATACAAAATAAAAAGTAACAAATTGAGTGCATTTGATGCAGAATCGCGTTCGCGTCTAGACTACGGTTGCGACTTCAATTTAAAGTTAAACGGCGATCGGTGCCACTTCCAGTTTTATTCTCATTATTCGTCTTTGTTTCGCGATTGTTGGAATGCAAATAACGTGCATTCACTTTAACTAGTCTGAGGCGAGCGCTGCATACATATGAGTCGTGGACCGAAAAGCGCATGCGCCGAGCGAACACGAAAATGTTAACACCAAAATACCTGTTCAAGATCGGCGAAGGGTGAACATGAATCGTCGTGCGATATCGCGGTCTACTAATTTCGTTAGCGCCACGCGATACTAATAAATGATTCGCGACTTATAAATGTTACGAAGAACAAAGAGCTTCCCCTTAAGCGGTCGTAGATGAAACAATACGTAGCCGCACGGGGACTCCGTGTTGAATTACAAATACGTTGACTCGTCGTGAATTCGAATGGGGCGGACTATTTGTACCTGGGTCTCGCTACGATATAGTTTCTTTGTTATATCGTTACATCATGTGTAGATATGTGTACGAGAACTCGCGGTGAACATTTGCGCCGCTGAACTCTATTATAGGGTCTACTAGAACGTGGTACGAGAATGTTTCGCGTTGTTGCGCTCAGAACGAATAATGTTTTGTAAATACGCTGTTCACCTAGCGGTATCGCATAAAGTACGCCAGAATATGTTAGTCTAAAGAGAACACAGCCCCGGCGAATGTACCCACTACGTACGCTGTATCCTGTTCTTTGAATTTATAAATGAGAAACAAACAAAAGGTAGATCGTGACAATGGCGTTCCTAAGAATCTTGCGGAAGTTAGATACAGCGTTCATTATAAAAAAATATAAAAGTTTTCAAGTATAATCTTGAAAATTAATGTGCTTTAGCTTAATTCAGATGTTGTTTGTTTTGTTTTTTTTTAATAATACTAACATCAGACTTTGTTGGTGTATTTAACTTGGTGTAACATAAAATCAAATGTTTTTGTTTTGATTAATTTAAGATTGCGAGTCTAATTTGTATGAATGTTGCTTCACCGCATGTTACTTTACTGGACTGAATCGTCGGAGAGGTCGTGACGAATGTTATAATTGTTGTATTGGTTGTCTGTAGAGATTATTGTGGAAGTTTTGTAATGTTATATTCAAAGGCGGTGAAGCGAAACGGTGGGAACGTTATAAATTTCGTTTAATCTACATTTGATCCGAACGGATCTTTCGATGTTTTTTTTTAAACCACATTACACTACACTTTTTTCTGATCGGTTTTCGTATAGTTTTGTTTTTATTATATTGAAAATGTAATTTAACGAAAGATAGGAGTAAAACTACGGTTAACATTCATACGAGCCAAAGCACTTACTTGAAGCAACATATAGAATTTGGACTATTGGAACACTTATCCTCATAATTCCTTATTCTCATCCGACTCTACCAGCGATCGGCTGGTTGGATTTTAGTTCCCCAAATCTTTAATGTTCCCTACTCTATATACTGATATTTTTTAAAGTCACTTCTCACGGGTAAAGTACGCAACGTGTAAGAATAAAAGCGTTCACTTTTTTATATAAAAGAAGGCAAGCGACGTCTGACATTCGATACAGGGCTGTGGACTCGTATAACATAGTATCATCATCGGATAACGGGGCTGTTACTGTGGTAGCTGGGAAAGCCTCGTGGGAGATCGTTGGATACGCTTCATATAATTTGCCGTGTTTACATTGTTTTTATTCCTTGCCATCAATTTTTTAATTCACTCAAAATTATTTGTAGCATGCCAATTCTTACGATATTTAAGGTTGAAAGGCATTTTACTTTTGATTTTTATCCAGGTGAACATTATTTGTCTTGTCTTAGTGAAATGTAAACAAAAAGTAGGTAAGTATTTGATCTTTTTTCAATAGAGTTTGGCTCTAAAATAATTCCATAACTTTCACAAAATATTTAATATCTGTATTCAAAGTTAGACGAGTCAATATTTGAATTTACTGGCGTTCATTAAAGTGTAAAAAGCCGTATGAAATCACAGCCTGCTTTGTCTTGATCACTATGAAAGGATGCAGCTGATATGCTTCGAGGTTGCATGTTAGAGCAGGCGACGTGGTTACGGTACTTACGACGCATTCAAGTTTTTACAATCGTTTCTACTCGAATGGGCAATGGAAGGCAGGATGCGTACCCGCTATAGAATTTCAAAGACATGTTACAGTTTTCTTTTTTATATGTTTTTGCATCGTACCAATGATACGAGTTGCGTCAATTGTACTTTGTACAACTCCATTACGTTGTATGTATTGCCAGTTTATTGTGTTATCAATGTAATGAGAAATGAACATGTCATAAATAAAAGTAGTAATGAATATCGCATTTTTGATCCAACGGCTGTTTAGATGAACACAAATATTTCGCCTTCTTGCTTACTTATGGTAAAGTTCAAATATAATTGGCAAACGATGGATATTCGACTTGACAACGTAAATTTTTGGTAAATTCTCTTTGATATACATGTTCGTATTTTTTAATTTCACCTGTTCTTAAATATTTTGCTTTGATTTGAATAATAATACTTACTTTTGTGACTTTTCTGACTGATTATCGACTAGATTTTCTCGGTTCCTTTTCCTAGACAAAATACACAAAAATAAATCGTATTCGATCTTCGTATTTTTTCCCCAAGGTGATAGCAAACTGTTTGATTAACACGTTATGTAAGTGGAAAGGTGTTTGGGGTCTCGATATCGCAATCAGCGTCCAAAGGGTAAATCGAATTAATCAGCTCGATATGGCCTTTGAGCGTTGCCAACAATTTGGAGACATATTGATTAATAAATACCTTGCGAAGGTCTTCTCGCAAATTGAATGATTAGAAAAACTCCCACAGGTATTACGGACTGTTTCAGTTCAGAATAAGACTATTTAATTATCGTAATGGGCTTAAAATATTAATCGTACGCCGCGAAATTGGATAGCTTTTGACATACAATACGGATAATTGACAATTATGAAACTCTTTATTGAAAGCGAATGACAACTATTAGTTACAATTTCATTTGTTCATTTAATTAATTAACGATACAATTTGTTATTTACATGCACTGTAAAAGGAATTTACAAAAACAAATGAATCTGAAATTGTAGTACGTATTAACTAAGTCAGTATTAGTACATAAATATTTTATCACTATTTCCATGTTTATTCTCTTCTAAAATAGGTAAAATAACTTTTTATATGTTTTGTAAGTGGTATATGGAACCTTAACTATCGTTACAAACATGTATTAAATAAATTATTATGAATGCTTAATCGATCTTCTATGATGAATTGTTTTAATTAAGTATCAATAAAATATTCCACACGTTTGATTGGTTTCCGGGTACATACCATATAAATAAAAATTAGACGAAAATTACACAATCGTACGAAGAATTTCAATTAACGTGACCTCCGTTTAACCTATTTTAATACTTCTCAATACAGTATAAATAAAAACGGAATACCTTTTCATTATTATTAACTCGTCTACGACTATTTTTTAGTGTAAAGCGCATAAAAAATACTATTTAACAAATCTAACTTTGCAAGAGACGTTCGAGTCAGAGCAATTTGTTTCTCAGCAATAAGAATACAAAATGAGCAAACTGCTAGTCTAAATTTATCGTCGGTAAACCAAACCCTTTTTTCCTTTTAAAAAGTCTGCGCGAAATCTCATGGAATTACGGCGCGTCGAGTTGCGCTTTTCCTCAGACCGATGGTTAGTTGGAATTGAAATCTTTCCATTCATTCGTTCATTCATTCATAAAAGGCATTAGTGTCGCCACTGCGCACCCTACACCCCACGTCTCGCATGCAAACTCGGAATACGTTACGGGCAATCTCTCGTATGCTGCAATATGGAATAGAAACGTAAACGTCGGATTTTGTTGCAAGTTACGCTTACAGTAGGTAGTGAACTAAGCCCCGTGCGGGCGTGCGAGCTTTGCCGTCGGGTATCGGGCGATTCGTGAACCTTTAAACTTAAATTGAAAGAAATGTATTAGCTAGAAATATTAGATATTGCAGATAATATTTAATAATAATATTCTTTTTTTAAATATTATATAACGTTTTTGAGGTTGGTTCCTTTGTTATGATGAACCTATATTTTATGTTGTAAATATTATCGTTTTAATGGTTAAGTTGGTTGCTGTAAAATTCTTTAGATCATTCAATATGCTAATATTATATTTTTATGTTCTAACAATTAAATATTAAAGGTAATATAAAATAGTTTATTGTCCATATCAAGAAATATATGTAAACGAATACGACGAAGTTATAATTGAAAATTTTGTTCTTAAACCGACAGCGTTGAAAATGAAAATTAGAAATAACAGGTGCAGAAATGTTTCGCTTCCGGTGTCTAATTCGTAGCGCATACGTGCAGTATAAAAGCTTTTCCTTTTTCAACTACGCTAGACATTTTACTAGCGCAGTTTCCATTGCTTTTAAGTAAAATTACAAATTATATTTTACTTTAATTTCGCTAAGTACCGATGCTCTGTTACTTAACGTTAAACATTTTTTATTTAAATTCATAGAAAAGTAATTAACCTAATTATTTATCTTTTTAATCGAAAAAGTTTCATGCTTATTTAGATTTTAGAAAGACACCTCGAATAACTAACAATAAATATTTCTTAGAAAATCTTTTCTCTCCAATAATCCGCTTGCTGATTTCTATCAGTAAAATTGTTCGAATGAACGGAACCTAACTACAATGGAGATAGAGCACGGAGCTAATTTATTTTATGGCTGTACTTTATTTATCGAAAAAACACGGATTTTCGCCCTTAAAGCGCTGAATGCGCTTTAGCCCATTTGCCTAAAACCACTCCATTTAATATGCCCAAAGGAGCTCAATATCTCACATGGAATCCTTGGGATTTTCGCTTGGGTTCGATCGCGGCACCGGCCGATAGAGCGCGTCTCAATGAGCTATTTCATTATTCAGCCCCGACGAGTTCGTTCGAGATATTCGCGATAGGATTGACTAATTTTGCAGTATACCGTGCGATGGGCGTTACGCGGCGTCTTCATTTGGCGCCGGGACCATTCCGCGGGCTTAGTGCGAGATTCGCTCGATATCAGCTACGCAAGCGAGTCGTTTCGACTTACCTGAGACGACACCTTTAAATAGGTCGGCTTCTTACCGCGTAATAATGCGGACGACTTATGATAATGCAAACGATAACTTTTAATTTTATTACAGATATCATTTCGGTGAGCGGCGTACTTAATAACTGAAAAATAATTCAACGCAGTTGTTGTTGTTACGCTCGAGTAATGAACTAAGTTCGCAACGATGGTAAAGTAAGAACGAAAATGTCTAACGTAAACTTGTTGCAAAAGTTACTCTGATGCCGACTGAACGAGGAAAAGAATTTTCATTTAGTATTATACTCTTTCATAAATATGAAGCAAGCAGTAAAACAGACATGTAACTTTTTATTGACTTTTTAGCGATTTTTTTTGCAAAGATAAACCAATATTCATTCTAAGCAAAAAAGCTAGTCAGTACATTATAAACAATAATTATTTACACGTACTACATACGTAAAAAAAGAACAAAAAGCACAATCTAAAAACTGACAGCTTTAATCATGAAACAACCGTTATTCATAGCGATCTAAACGAAGCATTCAGGAATAGGAAAGCTTCATAAATCGAGTTAGATTTTGCAAGCTTTTGAAGTGCACCGTACGTTTAGTCTAGATTCGTTCATTGACTATTCACCCATAGGCCGTATTCAATCGAGGTGAGGTGAGCCTAATCCACGGCCGTGATGAAAGTCAAAGCGAAAGCAAGTTTGTGAACATTGAAAGCCCCTTGGCATTATAGCTTCGCCTCGTAGGGATTGTTTACGCTCGGCTATTCTTTTTCAATGTGAAGTATAATTTTTGGAGCACTGCTTATTTTTAAATTGTCAATATGCTATGATTTTAAACCATAATAAAAACGTTTACGCTTATTTACACTTACAAATTGAAATAAATTATTATCCACCTTTTTGCTAATTACACAATCAGTGAATTTAAACGGCTATTTATTTCTGTCTTCTATAAGTAATATTTGGTTACCAACTAATATTAGCTCCGTAATATATTATAATTATAATCATTTTTGTACGTTCGTGTTTAAATATCAGAATTTTTTATTATACAGTATAAAAAACTTGTTGAAAAATGCGTAGCCTGACCCCTATAATCAAACGCGTGTCAACTTTTGCGGCCGTTTCATGGTCGATTCAACGACGGTACTCGTTAGGGCACACGGCTGAATGCCGGCTTGCCACTCCTCATTATTGCGTTTATAAAGGCGCCCATAGAGCGAGCTGATTCACTAAGACTCGCTCCGTTACCATGAAAGAGAAAATGGAATTGTGTAGACGGTTTGTTCGCCATAAAGTTCTTTTTATTCTTAAAGCTTCGAGCTCGTGTTGTGGGGTGGTAACTGAAGATACTTTGTACAAGGTTCTCTGTTAAGAATTTAATTTTCTTCTCGTTGTTACGGACCATTTCAATTAAGCAACTATGTTTAGAGTCGTTTTGTTTGTTTACTCATTACCTAAATCTAAACTTTTTTATTCTGTTTACGGTTTTAGAATTAAATTCAATTTAAATACATTTTTAAACAATAATCATTATTTTATTTCTATTCGAATTTTGAAAACGTCCACGTAATCACAATAAATTAATAATGATCAAAATAGAACTAATAAGATGTGAAATGTATACAATAATCGTACATCCAATCATCGTTCTTGGTTGAATAAAGTAGAGTTCAAAGTTTGTGTAATACTTGACTAAAACAGATTACACTTTAGAAATTAATAAATCTATTTGCAATAATAGCGTTACGCGGTCGAGCTCTCTAATCTGGCATTGATTGCAAAATCAATAGCAGCCGAGCGTAACTATCAGCAGGTGCGCTGTTATATTAAAATTTGTCGGCCACCTTGGATTAGGGTGCGGACACTTTATCATCGTTTATTCCATTTAAATCTGATCCATTATTAAAATAGATCTGGGAATAGCCTTCGAGGAATTAAAATGTCAAAACCTTTATTGGATTATTATTTGAACCTTTGACTCGTATTTATTTTAGCACTTAGCCAAAAGTTCTTTAACTTTTGCACTATCAATAGTAAACTTTACGATAATATTTACCTAAGCAAAACATTTTTATCGACTCAATCTAGTATAATTTTAGGTCCCATCCTCGGCTATTGCCCTCTACTCGTACTCGTATTTTGAGTCCCACGAGCTATTTGTTCCAGGAAAGCGTCTTTTTATCAAATAATGCAACATTGTCTTTATGACGATCTCTTTGATGTAATTCTTATCTAAACGTATTTCAAAGAATATTATGCAAATCTTATTGATGATGATAAAACGTAATCTTTGAAATTAAAAGTTAAGGGGAGTTTAGAAGTGCAGTTAGATCAACATGAGCCTCGCCCACGACCATTGAAGCCTCTTCGCTCGCCGGCCAAGTTTTCTCATTACGCCCGTTAGTGCCCCACGCCATTCAAACTATTACTTGCGATCGTCAAACCATGAAGCACGTACGCACTTTGACGGACGCAGAATTTCACGTGTTTCCTTTCTAAAGTAAAACACATTAGCGTATGTATATCTTGGAAACTACGAGCTCGTGAAGTGGACAATATTTTGAATATAAAAAATATGTGTAATTTTTCATTGACGTCTAAAATAAAATAGCGCAAAACTCGGTGACCGTAGATTAAAAGACAAAAACCAGTTACGTATAAAATTATAATTCTTATAGGTACAAATCATTATGTAAGATTGCCAATTATAACAAGGCTTTGTATAATACGAACATTGCTTTAAATTTTAATTGAATAGCAAAGCGTATGCTGTACTCAGACAATATGAGATCGTAGGCACAAGATTTAAATGCAATAGCGACTCGAAGAGGGAGATAGAGGACGGTAACCCGACATTGACACTAGTTTTATTGTCCCGAGAACCCTCGTAAAGCTCCCTTTGTGTTAGTAATGTCTTAAGTTGTATTAACACCGTGATAACTTTAGCGGGAACCGTTCGGCCCGCGCCTGATTACTTCGACGGCCGCAATTAAACCGATCTAAGCGGATAGTTTCGATAATTTAAATGGTCCGATGTTGCTGCCGTTATTAATAATATGGCTATTAGAGACACCCTTTGAAATTAAATTGGCTAAACGCGTTTCGAAACTTTGGAACGGTAAATTATTGTTAAACACCCAACAGGGAGTTCAAACGCTTTAAATTGATTGTTGAAGAAGTTGTTATAATCATATTTTATAATGCTTTATGAGCACTAACCTTAACTTAAAATAAGACAGGTCGTCAAATTAAAATACAGACGTATATCTCAAAGGTAAACAAAACTAAATTTAAATTAACAGAACAATTATAATAACAACCAATGCTTAATTTGAGGAGTGAGGCCAAGTCAATTTCGGCGACATGAATTTTCCAACAAATTTGGCGGTTTCAATCGATGAAGTCGGTAATGGAAAAGTTCAATAGGCAACAACAAAGGCCGATACAAGTTAACGAAGCTCACGAAAGCGAAATTCACGATAGCAGCGCGCTCTGGCGGACAGGAAATTAAAAGACAAAAGAGTGCCGGCCCGAGCAGTTTAGGCTCGGAAATGGGGGGCGCGCCCCTTTCGCTTATTTTCATTGCAGACGCGAAGCCGCGGCCACCTCCACTTTATGTGAACTTGCGCTAATTAATGATGCTTTAATTATTTATTCTGAACATAACATTAAATTTAAGTATAAGCATAGCTAAGCTAGAGAAGTCCGAATCAGGAACTACAAACTACTTTATACATTTTAACTAAATATTAAAAAAGAATACAATCACCTTGACTTTATCGTAATCTATTTAACAGCGATGACGAATATGTATCGTTTCTCTCGTATATTATCTTAAAGTTTAAAATGACTTATAAGATTGTTGATACAATTTACGTGATCTAGAATTCATTTGGAGTATATCAGCATTAATCCAGTCTAATACGGGTGTATGTAATGAGTATCGAGTGTGCGTGTACGTATGGTTTCCGTAATTCAGGCGGGCTTGTGTAATCCATTCGTGTAGGGTGATATCGAATTGCCGGGGGAGGCGCGCCCCGACTTCTCGTGTCTGAGACGGGAACACGAAATACTTCTCACGACATTCAAATATTGTTACGAAACACGTATCCTTTTTAATGGACTTTTCACTCAACATTATTATATTAAGTAAACAACGAAATTATTGTAAACTGTTTAACGATATGATAATGTATTGTGGTAGGTAGGGACAAAGCCAACAGACGACTTCGTTTCCTAATTCAATTTACATTCGGAATCAAAAACTTTCCGTGACACTGTTTTGCATTATTAATACTTTAGCATAGCGTGATATCCCGGGAGGCGTACTAGAAGCCATAAATTGAATTCCGAACCTTCGCAATTAGTTATTCCCGCGCGTGAAAACTTTCGAGATCATTCGCCTTCGTTAACAGATGTTACGGTGCCATTCATTATACATTCCGTCGAATTGTAAAGCCCAACATTTAATTTAAAGTACCGACGGCGCCTTTGTTAAACGGTCTAGTCCCCCGAGAATCAAAGGATTAGAAAAATGCGAAGTGGCTCCCGTCTGCGAAAATTGGCTTTCTTGGAAGAAACTTTACAATGATTTTGTAATAAGTAACCGATAGAAAGATGACTTAGAAAATATCTTCAACCCATAGCACACGTTTGTCTAACTTTTAAAATACTTTTTGTTATCTATCGAAAAAAGAGAATTTCTTTTACGCTGAATCTACTTTAATATCATGCTGCTACGCTTATCAGGTTAATTTGAATCAAACAATTCCGTTCCCCGCCTCGCACCCCACGAATTACGGAGGGCACATTTGTTATCTGCAGTTTTCGGTAGAAATTATATTAAGATCTTGTCGTGATAATGTTGTATATTTTTGTTTTCTGCTATCGTAGAATAGGGCGTAGCCACAGGGAGCGCCGGTACTTTATTGCAAAAATAAATTAGCAGTAAAACAAACTGAATTCCATCTGCGGCAGTAAGATTTTATCTTGCCGTTAATAGTAAACGTCTTGCTAGAAATTTTATGTATCAAATGTGCATGGGCACATGTGCATTTAAAACTTTTCTTCAGTTCATGTCTTCAACAAATATTAATGTTATTTTTTTTTCTTTGCAGATCATTGCTGGCGTATACATGAGGTGGTATGGGTTTACCAGGCGTAGCAAAATGGCGCTGGTGGCTTGTGGTGGCGACGTGGTGGTGCGGCGCGGCTGCGCGCACGCTGTGCCCGGCGCGCTGCTCTTGCGACGATGCTCTGCGCGCCGCCTCTTGTGCCAACGCTGGCCTCGAAATTGTCCCCATCCAGCTCAATCCGGAAGCCACTCATATCAACCTAACGCAGAATTCAATCAGCAACCTCCTCTACACCTTTCCATTTTACACGCAATTGACAGTTCTCGATATCTCTCACAACAAGATTCAAGATTTAGGTAGTAAGAATTTTGAAAATAACATCGAAATGACTCACCTAAATTTGAGTGATAATTTCCTAAAACGATTGGATGTTGGCACATTTGTTGGACTGAAAAGACTTGTCGATTTAGATTTATCAAACAATCAGATAACTGAAATCCACGTCCAGAGCTTTAAAGACTTAGCTGTTTTAGAAAGACTCGATTTGTCCAGCAATAAATTAGTGAGTTTCGAAGTAGAAACGTTCGAGCCCTTGTCATCCTTGAAAATATTGTCTTTGAAAAATAATTCTATTCTGGATATACCATCATCTAATCTTATGTACCTAATACATCTGGAGTTTTTGGATCTTTCTGAGAATTTGATTCAGCAAGTTTTGAAACAAGGCGTCCCATATTTAAAAGAGCTTAAATTCATCGATCTTAATAATAATATCATTGAGAATGTTGATCAACTCGGATTTCAAAATCTGCCTTCGCTGCGCCATTTAGATCTCAGTGACAATAATATGACTTCAATTCCCACGTCTGCTCTTTCGAAACTATCAAACTTATCTCATTTATACTTAAGTGGAAACTTTTTTCAAAACGTAACGGCACTGTCTTTCCAAAGTTTATTCCATTTGAGACATTTGCATTTGAGTCGACTTTTCGAACTTGAAAAGATTGATTCTAGAGCTTTCGTTGACAATATCAATTTGCAAAAGATTTGGATGAATGAAAACATTAAAGTGAGAGAAGTGCCACCAAGATTATTCCATGGAAATCCAAAATTAACTCATATTTATATGAAAAATAATGCGTTAGAAACGCTAGAAGCTGCTCACTTTCCTATAGATAGATTGCAAGAACTGGAAATATCCGGTAATCCATTCGTATGCAATTGCTCCTTACTGTGGCTGTGGAAATTGGGCAGAGAATGTGAAATGAATATAAAGAGATCTGATAACGCGAGTGCCATACTAAAGATAGACTACGAAGAAGTAAAATGTGCTGCACCGGAGCATTTAAAGGACATTTTATTGGTGCCAATTCCTGAATCGGAATTCGGATGTTCGAATGGTTGGGTCATCGTTGCAGTCGTTGTCATGACTGTGAGTATAATAATAAGTCTCGTTGGCGGAGGATTATATTTTATGGGACCTTTAAAGAAATGTAAAGGTGATAAATCTAAACAGGTAATGACGAGTGTAATGTTAAATAGTGACGTGTCAAAATTGGGGAACGGATTAGGTTATTCAACAAGAAGTAGAGAACAAGAGAATAAGAGAGAAGTCGATCGATATTTGATGATAGGGTCTTCCGTGACGAATAACTTCCATTCGCTAAATCCACCTTGGCATAGTGTTGATAAGAATCCATACTACCAGGAGGATAGTGAGGAACATATTTACCAACAGTTCGCGTATGAAACTATTCCTCACCACCGAACTCCGGAGAAGCCACACATAGTGTATGTTTAACAAAGGTTTTAAAACAAAAGACAATTGCAACGATATATTGGCTTCGTTCTTTGATAATAAATATCTATAGACGGACGTAATAATGCAATAATGTATATAGTGATACGATTAAATTTGTAATATGTGATACCTTTGTATATAGATTTGTAAATATTTTTTGCAGATAAAGACATTACATTTATGCGTAATTATACATTTAAACTATGTAAAAATTTCATCTTGTTGTAGTTGTTAATTGTATTTATACTTTTATCTTGTAATATTGAAGGTCCATTATTATACGTTTTGTTGTTCGTAGATATTGTACAACTCTGCGAATGATAGCTTCACTTTAGACGATCCTAAACCTTTTGCATTGTAAATTATGTAGAGTGATTTTAATATTGTTTATTTTATAGTTCCTCAAATAGTATGGGTACTCCGATAATGTAAATTATAAACCTTTAAAAATAATGTTACAAAATAATACTCATGTAATTGCATAGTAGTTAAATATCTATATTTTTTAAATAGAACACCAATACTCGACGAAAACTTTGTACAAATATGAGCAATATAGTGATTAAAAAGTACGTTAGTTTTATTTGAAGCGTTGTTACAGCGGTTAAAGGTATTTAGTATGAAACATGACATCACATACATGTACTAAACGTGCTATTCGATTCGACAGTACATAGTTGTGTATACATAAAAGGTTTATATGTTAACCAGCTGCTCTGATGGGAAGGGGTACAAATGAGATGATAATTTATCAGCTATTTTTATAAATTGATTTGATTGCGATCGGTTTTTTTGGTGTTACGTTGAAATGATATTCTGAAATTAATATTTTTATACTTAGTGAATATGTACAATATGACAATTTTGTGATTTTAAAGTTACTGGGCTAAGTAACAACAATATGTGACACTTTAGTCAATAGTATGACACTAGTATGCCGTGTAAACAAAAAGCTACGAAGTAATTTTAATTGACAACATGTATAACTTCGCCCAGTTACTTTCAATCAATTAATATTACTAGCTGAATGAATTTAACTTTGCAATATGCTAATTTTACATTATAATACATAGATTTCTTAAACATATATACTTATGTATACTTCATAGCCAACCGCATTTAAAACTATTAAGTCGATAATATCTACAGGCGTAAATGTAGTCTAAGAATATATATACATTAAAACTTTTGTTATGAAACTTATTTAAATATATAATAAATTAAAACGAACAACAAATAAACAATTTAAACATTTCTTGTGATTTCATTTATTAATCCTCTTTAGAAAACAGAAACAAAGATGTTTACATGAGTTAAACTCGACAGAATATCCACTAAAGTTTATTACATTAATTATAAAGTGATTTGTAGAGAAACTTCATTAAAAAGATAGACTTCTCCATCACAATAAGCAATAAACAGTAAGGTAACGTAAGGTTCGACCCATGATGGGCTCCATTTTCCACAACTCCACGGCTAGCGCGTATTTGCATGAATTCACATATCTTTGAATTTCTTCGCCGATGTGTGCAGGTGCGTCACGATGTTTTGCTTCACCTAAGAGCGTCGGGTAAATATGAACATATGAAAATCGAAAACCACATTGGTACATGGCAGGATTCGAACTCGGGACCTGCAGTTTAAAAGTCAAGAGCTAAACCCCTGAGCCACCGACGCTCTGCAATAAACAATAAATTATTTTACTTAACAATTTTACTGTTTTAACAACTTCATACAATTATAATGCTTATAGTATTCAAATACGAACTTTTAACATCCTGTAGTTAACTGAATACACGCTAATGATTTCCAATTCGTCCCTGCAACAAGTTGATTAAGTTAAATTGATTTGTCCAGCCGCTATCGGGCAACGGTAGTCATTGAACGCTCTGCCAGCTTCAATGAAAAATTTAAAACCCTTTTCAACGATTCCCAGTAAGCGAAAATTCAATACCTTTTGATACACTACGGACGATAAAAAAGTACATAAGTATAATAATTAAAGGAATTACAAAACTACACATGAATTGAGGATTATTTGATTCAATACAAATATGTTGTTTCTAAAAACTTATAAACAAGTTAGATATTGTTTAATGTTAATTAAACATCTTGAATTAGGCACGATATTAAATATTAAAGTATACAAAACGTTCATGTTAACTTGAAGAACGCAATCAATACTATTTTATTATATTACTAGTATTAGGTACCTTAAAATAAACAAACTACAAATAATGACTTTATAAAAACTGCTTCTATTAGGCTACTGCATATAAAATAAATAACCAAGAATAATCTAAGGAAGGAGCAATATGTTTAATGCTTAAGTATGAAGTATAATCCCATCAACTTTGTATGGTGTTGGGTTGTCTATGGGGACAGCTTCGTCTATGTAGAACTGAAATTGAGATAAATGATTGCCAGAGTACCATACTCGCCGTGTGCCGGCGCGGTCTAAAAGTAAAATTTCACGAGTAATTCCCGCATAATGGAGTAAACGTGTAGGGCATTCATTTAACAATTAGTTGTTATTTAAAAGGATACATTCATTTGTTCAAATTAACTGTAAAAGTACCAAACAGTTTAGTAATTTTAAAATTTTGTTTTTCTATTATTTTTCACGAAAGCTTTAGTTCTATTTACTCTTAGTATTTTCCAATCATAAAAAAGTAAATAGCTAACTTACAAATCCCGTACGGGACATAAAGATGCCAATATAACCCTCTTTAATGGTATATTGTAGAATAATATACTACTAGCCCCTGCCCACGGCTGTGGGCGGAAAATCGAGAGTGATAAATGTTTTTTACAGTCCTGACGGCCGATCGTTCGGTTTAAATCTGCAAACGGATGGACGGACAGTTTTAATGGTTTCTGTAAAGGAACAGACCTGATGCATACATTTTAGAGGCCTTTCCAATTTTTGAATACACGCTTCGGTCTGACACAGGCTTTAATTTACTGCACGAAAACATTGGTTAATTTAAACATTTTTGTTTTTTAGGCGATATTGGACACTGCGTTAATCATTTTATTTCTCATGTTTCATGAAAGGTAACAATGTTTCTCATCGTATAAACAAAATTAATTTAATTGTAAATTACTTTCGTTTTTATGCTTTAAGAACATGACATAGGCGGTTCCCAATACGAGTACATATTTTTTTTAAATAAACTGATTTTCTTTACCTTCATACATATCTATAAGCCCGTATATAACTCGAGGCAAGCGTTAAGTAAGATATCAGAAGCCAACCTTCAGTAGCAATCAACTGGCTATAAAACTTCGCAATGAAACTACATCACATAAAAAGGCTTTAACGTGAAAAAATAAAGACCTTTTATCCCGTGCCCTGAAAGAGGCTGCGACGGCGTTTCAGCTGGGGTGGCGAGATTTATTTCACGACAGGACTCGTTATAGTACCGAAGGGACAGGAATGCAGCCTGCAGCGGGCGAGAGGGGGAGACGAAGTTATTTCCCGTTGTGTAACCGCAGATCAGTCGAGCGACTCATTTTCTTTGTGATTGTGCGAGGGAATTGGGATTAGTGGCGCTGATGAAAAATATTGTCAACACGACGAGGAATTGTTAAAATCTGTGACTATGATGATATCATTTTATTTTTTTGAACTACTTATTTTCGAACGAATAATGTTTATTCGTAAATTGTAGCTATTTAGCTACTTAACTCGGCATTGTGAAAATGTATTAGTAATTTGAAGAAATGTAAAGACGTTAATAATTTACTTTTGTATTTTGTCTCTAATTTATTTTCACATTAGTAGACGTAAGATAAAACATAAGTAGGACTTCTTTAGAAGTTAATAGCATTATAATTGTAATGTCTTCGCTAATTAGTGTCTTTGTTTTGTTACTCAAATGTTTGAACGTAATCTTATTAAAATATTAATTAATAAGTAACTATTGTAATTTATTACGCCGAATTTAATTGAATATAAAAATAATTAATTATGATAAGACAATAATCTTTCAATAGTAACAGTTTTTATTCTAAACCTAGTTACGAAATATATATACATTTTTTATATTATAAAGTGGCAATCGAGCCAGCGGTTACCTGAACTGGCTAAAATAGCGAGGCGACCGCTGCCCATAGACATCTACGATTGCAGATGCGTTGCCTACCCTTAATCTTCGAAGAAGGAGACGCATAGCAAGAGGATAATTCATCTCTACTCTTCCTCTAGGGTAAGAAACTGTTAACACGTTCCATGGCATTACGACTTTTCATACGAATATCAAGTCAAGCAGCATTTGATATATTAAATTCAGGATTTGGTACATTATATTTATAGGGAGTAAATACGCTTTGACAATTCTATACCACATTTCTCAGTCTCATTAGGAAATGAGGTTCCGATAATGCAATAGTAGGAGTGTAAATAAATTTTATAGTCCAAGATAAAACCCATTACCGATGCTTTACGAGTGGCAGTCCCCTAATGACGCGGGTTATGCAGAGGGAGCGTACTATGTTACTGCCGGTTTGATATATTAAAAACACATAATATACGCCTAAAAAGAACAACAATATTAAGGCTAATATACAAGTATAACTGTTAACTAGAAATCACGAACTTGTTGCAACGAACAGGCTCTAACCATAAGTTTTCACTGTCGTAACATGTGAAAAAGTTCTGATACATTGACGGTATTAAGAAGTGGTCGAGAGTCAAGAGTCCTTTACCTGTATCTCATTAAGGTCAACTCTTTCTCACAGAACTTTTACAACATACTACGCTTCGAAAAGGATGACACTGATCGCCTTCGCGTAGGACCTTTCTTGCTCCTAAACTCGTAGACAGACCGTATAATTCTTATACTGGACGCTATGTTTAAAAATGTAGTAAAAATGAATGTAATACTAAAATAACTTATTAAAAGATATATTCGTGTATTGTTGTGGGTTAAATCGTTTTCTTATGATTACGTTTATTATATCTTGAGTATTATTTGTTCAAGTGCCTTAAAATAATCTCATATAACGCAACTGACCGTAATATTAAGAGAAACATCGCCATAAACGTAGACCTTTGGGTTTTAAGTGTATCGCGAATAAAAAAGAATGCAACATAAAGTTTTATTATGATTTTCTCTAAGTTTACTGTTTCACATTACTATAAACGGCGGAATAAATGAGAGCAAGTATTGTTAAACAGTGAGCCCTTTTCTTATAAACTACATAATTTTCGTTGAAGAATTCACCTTAAAATAATAAAGGGATGATCATTACAACTTAGTATACATTTCGTACTAAGTTCCAAAATTGTACAGACCTATGTCTTATAGGCCTAAGGTTCGAATCTTTGAAAGACAAGACATGATATGTAGTAAGATATGTGTGTAACAAAATATCAATATGAAAATAATCTCCCTTTACTTACTTGCGAGTCTCAGTTCATTTTTTTAATAAAATGCTTTTACTAGTATAAAATTAAATAAATATTGACTCTGTAAAGTTGAGAAGCGCTAGATGGGACAGAGCCTTGATTTTAGGATTATATGTCAATGTTTATAGAATATTATAAAGGACTAGCGACCCGCCCCGGCTTCGCACGGGTGCAAATCGGTATAATGCTGATACTAAATACTGCAGCGTTTGCAAAGTAAGCGCTAAAAATGTGTCAATTTACGACATCATATTAAAAACCTCTAAATGATCAGTGTTACTCTACCATACTGTGAATGCATTATACATGAAAACATTCCTTATGAAAGACTCTATCTGTTAAAAAACCGCATCAAAATACGTTGCGTGGTTTAAAAGATTCAAGCATATCGGGACAAACATAAAAAGCGTTATTGTTTTATATATTGTTATAGTGTAGATTATAAAGGCTAATGAAATGTTTATTTTCTATTTTCGAGTATGAAACAATAATTTAATTAAAATTTCGAAGGAAAGAATCAAAACCTCGTATTGCTGAAACTATAGATACATGCAGGCCAAGCTAAGATCTTAACAATTCTTTTCATAAGTGAATATACGAGTATATAGCTCTCTAGTATGTATGTGCATATCCAAAAAGTTTATAAAAGTTTAAATTAAAAAAACTTCCAATTACAATAAAAAAAAAATACGCTGTTCATATATTTTTGTCCATTCTTTTTTATTTTATGCTCACAGTTTTATTCTCGTTATTGTTTGTAAATCAATAATTCCTATATTTCAAACAAGAAATAAATTATGATAGTCACTTAAAATGCTTTAAGATTTTTTTTAAATCTTCCAACTAAAATTATCTTTTATCTGCATTGTATTCAAATAGCCAAAAATCCGTGCAACGAATTTGAATGCAGTAACTTATCAAAAATAATTCTTACGTGCTATAAATACGAATATGCAACTGATAAAAAAGTGTACATTCACCCAAAAATGGCATAAATTAAATGCTCCGACAACGAATTTATCTTTTTTTACCATCAGCATACTAATGGTAGCCCTCGGAGCGTCTGCGCCCAGGGGTGGGCGCGGAGCGCATCAATAAAATTAACATTGTAATCCACTTACTGTGACGAAAAAAATTATAAGAATTACGTGTTTTCATTCTTTGTCGTTTTGCACAGATTTACACAATTATTTGAGAGACGGTGGAAAAATCTTAAGTAAGTACTTATGAGAAATTTGAATAAAAAGTATTTGTAGATAAGTTTTGTCATTCGCAGAATGAATCAAAACCTTGCTATTTGAAGGTTTTTGAAAGAGTTTTTAATAAACATAGATATACATATTCAGATTCTTTATCATAACTACACTTAACATTTCGAATAAATAATCATTAAGTACCGACGCTCTTAAGATGAAGAAAAACATCGTGATGCAACCTGCACATATCGGCGAAGTAATTTCAGATATGTGTGAAGTCACGCAAAATACGCGCTAGTCGTGGAGTTGCAGAAAATGGAGCCCATCATGGGTCGAACTACTAACTACTAACTATAATCATAAAGTGTTCAATAAATTATCCCATTAATAAAAATAATAAACATTCTAATACTGGACAATGAGTATATTGTTAATATTTATTTTGATAAGAAAATATTCAATTAGAAGTAAAGAAACATTAATTAATATCTTCATTAAACTTTCAATACTTGAATTATAAAACAGGGTTCAGTGCGAGCGTTGTCAAACGCTTGTTAAGTAAGCTTGTCGCTTGTTGTCTTTTGTTAAACAGTAATTGGATAAATTGACGTAACTAATTATTGTACTAATCTAACGGCCGATAACAAAAGCACGTCAGTTGTATTGACATTGGAAGACATTAATTATGCACTAGCTTAAATTAGACTAACGCGAAATGTAATTCATTATTTAAGGACTAATCAATGATTTTGACTTTCGACTGATTTGTTCTGAATGTTTTTGTTTAGATGAAATGAAAAACGTAATATGGGAGACTATACAATATTTATAAAATTATGTTGTTCAATGTACTTGATTAAATAAAATTAAATAAGTAACAAAAAACTTTGCTTATTTTAGATGTAAAGCGAAATGTTTTTGTATTGTATATTCGCCTTTATTTAATCTTTATTCTGAGATAAAAATAAAACGATATCGAATGTTAACAAAAATATATTTTTTTGTTTGGTTAATCTCGAGACATGAGAGTCCCACAGTGCAAATTTCTATTAGGATCTTCGCAGCACGCTGTTTATTTTCTAAACGGCGCCGGCTGAATCTCCCCCGAAATGAAAAACGTAATAAGAAATCGTAATTTATTTCTTATTGAAATGAGAATAATAGACGCTCAGACGCCTTAAGAAGAACCGAAATTGTTCCCCGCTGTGCGAGCCAGTCGCCGGAATCATATTAACATTATAATCCAATTTGTGGCCTCAACCGAGGTGAAACTCATTAGGAAACTTTCTGCATTATTGCATTTGACATTAGATCCGCGTGGAGACTAACTAGACAATTGGAAATGCATTTTAAATCGTCCCACCCCGACCCTGCCACAGTTAAACAGCTTTAATTCTCTCGAGGAGACGTATAACAATATTACGCTTTGCATCATATTACTGTCGTATGTTTATTGAATCAACGAAGTTACATCGAATTTGAATAAAATCTGAGTTCATTTTAATATCATAGAAGTAAAATAACGTAACGTAATGTGAGTTATTTATTATTTAGCATGTGAGTAAATTTGTGGTCGGTTTCAGCGGGCTAGTACTTTGCCAATATAGAAGTCGGAATGGAGGACAGCGGGGAAGATTTACAATCTGTAGTTAACGTCCGCCAACAATGAGATACAATTTAACTTCTGTGCAACGGAACGATTTCACAAAGCAACACTGCCGGACCGACGATATATTTCGCTAATGTTTTTTGGCCGGCATTTACAAAGTTCTGTGCAACGCAATAACGTTGCCTTTTTTGCCGACCGTACCGCGACTTAATAACTTTATTGCTTGTACGACAAGCTAGTTCATATTTTTAATTTATCTACACAGCACCAGTCCTTTGTTCGATACTTTTTACGTATATTTTTTTATAATAGTGTACAACGAAGAACAGTGATTAATTCTTAGTTACAGCTCTACTTTATTATTTTTTTTAAAGTAGGCAAGTACAATCGGGCAGTACTTTATATCTGAAATTTACTTTGTAAGGCTCCTTTGTCACCTAATAACGCTGTCGTGTAATAACATTAGATCTTGGATGACTTTGCATTTTGTTATGGTAATACAGAAGTTCACACGTGTCGGCTCCGCTAGGACGCTGTATGCGGACAGGGACTATGACAACGAAATTCCATCAGCATTATGCTAAAATAATAAGCTTGCTCTAATTTTCCACTACGCCCGGAGCGACCTTTCGTTATGAGTTAACCGGTGTTACGTGAGCCCATGTTCTAAACTTGTTCGTTTTTGTTATACGTTTCATAATTTATAATTAGCAATTAATTAATTCTGTTTTAGTTTGATATTACGATGTTTTAATGCGAATAATGTGAATTAATCATTATGTTAGACATGTAATAATCTTACGAAACTAAATATTTTTGAAAATTATTCTCTATTATTAACTAATAATATTTTTTTATTCATTCCTTAAAGGTCTAAAGAGTGAAAGTTTGCATCGCCTCTACAAGTATCAGTATTAATATATTAACAAAGTTCCATCCAATTAACTTTTTCAAAGAAAAACTTCAAGACAATAATTAAGAATTAATGAAACTAACCTTGTTATCTGAACCTTTAGTAACTATCCTTTTATACAATTCTCACGGACGCGTATTTCGTTAATTTGTTTCGAGCAGAAACTCAGTTTCAGACAACAAATACTTTTTGAAGGTTGCGGGTGGAAGAGAAGTTGTGTTAAATTAAAGATCTTCCGAGTTTCTAAATTAGGTCTAAAAGGCAAACGAAATAACTTTGTATAGAAATAACCTTTTAAAGATACCTTTTAATATTATAGGTTGTTTGTTTTATTATTGTCTATACCACAATTGTAAAAAAAAACAAAATAGATCATTGAGTAAAAGTGTGTAGAGCGAAATCTAAAAAAACGGTATTTACAGTTACGATGTAATAACCGCCCGTTCCGATTCCACTTGCATATCCGGATATGGGCAATGCAACGAGCTGGATGTTTTGACGCCGAATATTCACGCCTGATGATCGGCTGAATGTTTAGTTCGTGTGAACATTAAATTCCCTCGTTGAAATTGTTTCAAGCATTACGCGAGCCGAATACTACCTAAATAGGTATTACACTGACCAAATAAATGAAAGCGACGCTGTTACGTTTTAATACCAAAATTAATATATTTCTCCTGTGGGGTTACCCAATGTACATGCTACAAAGCGATTCGATAGCGAACATCATAAATGTGTAGAACTGACAATGACGTTCGATATCTCACACGTGACAAGCACATGACTTATCGAATGTCGTTGACATTTTCATACATTTTTGTCGATTCCATTAGCGATATCGTCAATCGAAAGATACTATAGGTCACCCTGATCATTACAAAAAGTTAATACAATAAGGCAAAAGTTTTTCTAGAACTAATGGACTTACGGCCGAATTGTCAAAAACCACTTAAATATTTAAAAGCGTCTTACTTGTTTAATTTAAACACCACTTAGATTTTAAACGACGCTTAAATTTAAAGATTCGGCCGTAAAGAAACATTTCTAATTTATTCTAAGGTTAAAGCATATGTAGAGTTGTTATATCATAAAATAACAAACTTCAAAACAACCAAAATATCAATACAAACAAATATACATGAGCAAAGAGTCAAGAGTCAAAACGATTGTTTCAAAGGGACAACACTCCGGGCACACTTCAATGGAGTGCACGCAAATTGATACCTCTCCACCATCGCGACAAAAGCTACGGCTTTATGAGGGGGAATGTTCGTTAAAGCTGGATATAAAATATATATACGAATATTAAAATATATGAACATCTTAAGAAATATCACATTGATAACCTATCTTGTTTTTATTAATAACTAAAATATCACGCGTTTGCTTTTTGAACTACAATTAAATTTCAAAATTAACCACTAATTAATTTAATACTAATTGTATGTATGAGGCCCCATGATGGACTTTATTTTCCGCAACTCCACGACTAGCGCGTATTTTGTGTGACTTCATACATATTTTTGAATTTCTCATATATAGAGGGTCGGGTAAATTTGTACATATGCTTAATACCAATTATACATTTCTATTAATTTGTCTGGTCTTTATAAACTATAGTAAAATTCCAAAATCATTCGAACAGAGCAGATGTGCTGAGTGCAGAGCAGGAGAGAACTCGAAAGCAGACAAGGGCCACGTCCGTGAAATAACGAAATCCTCACCTGTTTCGGTTGGCGTTCATCCAACATTCGTAGAACATTATTTATACGTATGTTTACTCTATTAAAATAGTTGTCGCTTTGTTAGTTAAACTACTTCGAACTTAATAATATTTCTGACTTTTTTTTTGGGAGATTTGTTAATTAAAAGATGGCGGTTGTATTGTAAAATTATTGTTCAATTTTGTTATACGAGTATTTAATGAAATTGAAATTATTGGTCCAAAAATGAATTCGATTGATCTATAGTTTGCCACAATTCAGCCGCTTTTTCTATTCTAGTAACAAATAATACGAAGCATCTTTAGAATTTTGGAGATTGGAAATATATGTATATTTCGAACGCAAATCGTTTCAGATCCTATGAAAATAAAAATTGTGAACACATGTTTGGATAAGCTCCGTCGGATTTCAGTTAGAACTCTTCAGTTTCCATCAGCGGCGAGCTTCCGAGGCCGCGCCCCTTCACGCTGAGCCCGCAAAGGAATGCAATCTGAAACGGAATGCTCTATATTTGAATTAAGTTTTGCCCATCTAAATGCACGCCGCAACTGAGATCCCTCGCGATGAAATAGTTTGTGCCGTCGTAAAAATAAAAAGGTTATTATCCGGAGTAACGACGTGTCATTTAAAATCTTTTTTTCATTAAGAAGCACTTTATATTGAAGATATAATAGAATGTTTTGAGGACACCAGATACTACAATTGCTCTAAAACTAAAGAAAAGTATTTATTATATTAATGCAGTTGTTAGTGATAATAATTTTGATTATAATTCAAATTTAAGCAATAATAGTTATTTGTAGACTACGAGAATCTTCTTACCTCGTAAATTGCATCCAGTATGCAAAATGAACTTCCTTAGTAAAGTCTTCTAAGCTACATAGAGGTGAATCTGAATTATTACCGTCACCTACAATGATTGGCCAGAAGAATTTACAATTGTCGTTTCCAAATTAAAATTAATTAAACTATGAAAAGCTTAATCATTTAAGCTTAAGAATACATTTATTCTTTCATCGAATCTTGCTTTGATCTCAACATAAATTCATTAAAGCACTCCCGTGTTATTAAGGATGATTATGACGCCGGAAGAGATTCTGGGTTGGGGCGGAACAGACCAAGGCGGTGGCAGTTTCATTTCCCCATTTGCAATTCAAAATTCTACTACACCGTATATCTCATTCGTCTACCTATTTTAACATGCCTATCTCTATCCCACTAGTAACATTAGCTGTTAACCCTTCTCTTTCTAACTTGATCACTTTTTGCCACAACTGCTTTACAATCTTTTAGTCATGCGTAGAAACCCAGACGGACACTGCGAGCAATTTATTTTGAAAGGATTAGCAATAAATAGTTGTTCCTCGTAACATTTTCATGAAGGAACCCTATAGTTGTGGATTTATGCGAAGAAAAGTTTGAGTTTACTGAATAAAAGATATCTATTTGGGTGTAGCTGGCAGCGCGCCAAGCGACACCTCACGCTTGGAAAGAGGCGACAAAGTAATGGTTACAGATACACGATCTGTCAACTTGTTTAAAACTATCATTAATTTTGAAGTTCATTTCTTTTCTATCATCTAATAGACGCCACAGTTCTAGAGTGGAACAGTGTTGCAGTAATTTAACATCGTATCAAAAGTTTATGGGATCCACAGTTCAGAGTTGGCAATGATTACGGAGCCATATTTCTGGACTTGGTTATAATGTGATAGCTTTTTTTAAATCTATATCTATACATACTATATTGCTGAAAAAGTAACTACTCTAAAGTACAGATAATATTTTATCTTTCTATTATTTATTAAGCATAATATAAATGTTCGTTTTTTTGTGTAAACACAGAAATATTTATTGATATTGCGTTCAGAATAACGCATGAATTTACAGCGATATTACCAAAGTCCTCGCCAGGGGCACATTCAAAGCTGAGGTTTTTACTCTTCAGTACCAGATTATTTGATTAGATTATCATATTTACGATATTTGTTATATTAAAGTTAGAATCGTCCTGTGAAGTTATTGTAATAATGTTTAGATAAGACGATATGTATTTGACAGACTGTAATAAAATCATTTTAAAACTTTACTTGATCAAAAGATATAGTTAAAGTTAACTTTATAGGTCATTTTTGACTTTGACATGTATGTTTCAATTAAACGTGTTGGCGGGTTAATTATATTAGGTAGTCAGTCTGTATTATGTATCCTCGATTTCAATTTAAGAACTGCATTGAGCACTTTATTAATTTAATAAAACAACGTAAATTGGTTGTATTCAATCAACATTTTACAAAGTAATAAATTCTCTTTCAAATGCCATTTTAAATGAGTCTTTTCAAGAAAAGATAGGGGTTGTTTTCGAAAGAGCTCTATTCAATAAAATGTTGAAGAACTCAGGTGTGCAGCCACGTTTTTTTTAAAGATGAATGCTATTGACGGATGTGTATTCACAAAAATATTTTGAAGAGTCCATTAAGTACTGTTTGTCTGAGTGCGTATAATAAAAGAGATGGGCATTTTACCCTCGACTTCGCAGCGTACATTTTGAATTAGAAATTGGTTTAAGCACAGCGTAGGTAACGGCTGTGCAGTCGAGTGTAATTGAAACTCTTCACTTACGATAAGACTATAATAAGTACCCTTCTTTATTAGACTTGTACGAAAAGATACGTAAATTATAGTACACCTACGTGATATTTTTGTAATACAAATTATTTTGTTATCGCTAGTTTAAATAGTTAGCCTTATGGTATCTTTTACTCTTCAACGGCCGAATTTTCAACGGCTAATCAAATATTTAATAGCATCTTACATGGTAAGTCTGCACTTGAACTCCAAATTCTACGGCGATCTCGTTTGATTTTGACGCTACTTAGATTTTAAGCGACGCTTAAATTTGAGTGGCGTTTAAACATTTTACTGTTAGACTATTAATATGTGAGAATGGAACACAATTTATAGGTACAATATACCACGAAAACATCACTCATCTGAGCTACCACAAGTATATAACGTAGAGAATTTTAAATTATCACAGAGCAGTTAAATGAAGACGGAGTCAAGCCGCAATGATTAACCCGCGCGCCGTTATCCGAATAATGTTCCCATTAATGATCCCGCGAAGTTCATCAAGAGCTCGGTGAATTAAAGCCGTCTTAGCGACGTAGCCGTCGTAGCCGTCGTAGCACCTACGACGATGTTTTATATCGCGCTTAAATTAAATTAGTTCGCGTGCTACGAGAACCGCAGCTTGTTCGTAGCCCGTGTTACTGTACTTATGTTCCATTGCCGGCTTTAAACACTTTATGAATATTCAACATTTTCGTGTATATTTTTCCTTTCTTTGTGTAAGTGTATTGATTAAGTGATTAATGTTATGGTTTGAGTAAGGGTTGGTTTAAGTAAATAAATATGTTAAGAAACTTGGAATTTTGTTCTTATAGGTTTATATCTTGTAGTTCTTTTATTATTTATACCTATTTATTAGAAGCTAGTAAAATATTGTAAGAGTAAAATATTGTAAGAGTCAAAAGTCACGATAAAATTTCAAGGCGTTATAATTATATAAAATTACAAAATAAAAAACAACATTGACATTTCCACTTCCGTGTTTCATAAACGTATTTATTTTCTAACAAAGTACAAAGTAATTTACCTCATTTAAATATTTCTACAGTTCTATCCATCATTTTTTATAATAAACACCGACTGTTGACGTTTATTAAGCTAACAGTGATATATTGCTGCGATAAAAAATATTCCTTTTGCTTTTAACTTCTTAAGCAGTGATTATCAGATTAAAATTTGTCACGCAAACGAGGAAAATGAGAGAAATAATATTTCGCCAAGAAAAGTCCGTCCAAATTGAGTTTCTCAATAAAAAGCAGACCGCCTTTGAACTGTTACAAATAAAAAAGATGAAAATTATTATAAAAGCTGGAATGTAACAAGACCGTTTCGTGCAGTGACCGAGCAAAAACGACCCCTAATATAGAAGCGCCCCTCGACTCGACCCAAATCATGGAATAATGGACAGCACGGCGACCGATCGCGGCCGCAAATAACTTTACATAAAATCGAATTAATTAATCACGAGATTCGAGCCGCGCTCAAGTTAAAAAACTTTTTGATCGAAGTCGCTGGCGAAGTTTTAAGGAGAAACTAACGAGGAGTGGGACCATAGATGAGAGATGAAAGTTTATCCTGACTGCGGAGGAGCGCGCGCAGTAGACAAGAATAGCTGCAATTTAAAACTCGATTAGAATTTGAACATCGGTCGAACATGGTTATTAAAAAATCTGAAGTTCGTAGTTAAAAACTTGTTTTTAAAATTCCAACAATCTCTTCCACCGAAATAGGTAGATTTACTAACGAACGCTAGATGCAAAAGATGATAATATGTTAATAATTATAATATTTACGTCTTTCTTCGTAAATATTTCTGTTATTTTTTATACTAAAGACTAGCGACCCGCCCCGGCTTCGCACGGGTGCAATGCTGATAATAAATGCACTATAGAAAAATTGTTGTACATAACAGCCATACTAATCATAATTGCACCCGTGCCAAGTCGCTAGTTATACATATAAACCTTCCTTATGAATCACTCTATCTATTAAAAAAATCGCATCAACATATGTTGCGTAGTTTTAAAGATTCAAGCATATATAGACAAACATAAAAATCGTTATTGTTTTATATAATAGTGTAGATAAAATAAGTGTTACAAATTATTACACAGTAACACTTACATTTGAAATAAGTATTATAAAAATGATAAACCTCTATCGTGATCACCTTTCTGTAAAATCTTATTTACCATAAAGTGTCGAACGAGATCGACAAAAGTTACTGGCTTGTTTACGACCTATAAAATAAATCGAACTGAACACAAAGACCACAATAGACCGGTGTCAATTGACCTGGTTAAGCGAATGATTTTATTTTTTTAATAAAATAAAGTGGCAAACGATCAAGCTGCCACCTGGATTCGCTGACATAGCGAAGCGACCGCTGCCCATAGACATCTGCAATTGCAGATGCGTGGCCTACCCTTAATCTTCGGAGGAGGAGACCCACAGCAAAAGGATAATTCCTTTTCCTTTGCGTCCCCTCCCCCGAAACTCCACTCCCCTTCTCATCTTTATAAGAAAACGATAGGAAGGGAAAGTTGATTAAAATGAGGCCTTTCTACTCTTATTATAATAATTATTAATTGACTGTTAATCATTTTTATTAAAAGTCAGCTTAAATAAAAGAAAGAACAATTATATTTTAGATAAAATCATTTTTTTGTGTATCCAAAAGCATTAAAATTCAGTAATTGATTATAAGTTTATTCTTTAACAAACAAACCGATTTGTTTAAAAATGCTAATAGTTCTGTAATCAAAATTGCAAATTAGTGCAACATTGGTTCGTTAACGTAATTGTATTAACTACATTACGCAGAGGAACTAAAATGCGTCGAATTGACTTCTGAATAAAGCTTATCAATATTCATACAAACGGGAATAAGGCTCTTACAAGATTTCTTCTTTTTTTATTCTGCATACTCTAGTTGTTGCTTTAAAATTTAATCTTGAGTTAAAATGTACGAATGTAAAAGCCCCTCAATAGACACGCTAGTATAATAAATAGGAAAGATTTGTATTTTTAGTATTTTTCTATAAATTAAATAAACTCTCAAACATCGATTTCAATAGGTAATAATAATAACAGGTAAAAAGCACAAACTGCTAGGTAGGTGGGCATATTAAATTAAATTCATATACCTTTGTGTTGTTGAAAAAAATCTTTTCGAATTATAAAAGCCCGGAAAATAATAACGAAATTCAATTTCCCATTTTGTATTAATCTTTTACTAACAGAGGGCCCCGGGAACGGTTCTTTGATTTCTCTGCTATTGAATATCTGTGCCGATTGCGTGCCCGCGCCCCCGCGCCGCCGCGCCGTGCCACCGCGCCGCCGCCGGACGCAAATTAATCCGGGAGACAATGCTGACCGTGACACAGGGCCACGCTATGTTTGCACACAATAACAAATTATTCATACTCCGTGATGGAATGTAAACAGAATATGATTGGTTATTAGCATGCACGTAGGAGGAGGAGCGTCATCCCTGGGGAGCGGGGCACACGGCCGTATACCGGGATCATCTCCCTACACTATTAACAAGTCCGCGCTAGCCGCATCCAACTTTGTTTCTAACGTATTCCGAACTTAATTTAATTAATTACGGTCCCCTCTTCTGTGCGAGACCATTTCGCTAAATATTATTTCAAGTCAAGGGGACTAAATAACTGAGATCAAACACACGTATAACTCACGCCGAGTAATATTTATCAAAGAAAACGAAATGGAATCATGTCATGTCGGCCGAGCGTTATTATTAAACCTAGTGGCTTAGGAGCAGTGCTCGCATTTCACTGGATTTTATTGATCATTATTCATTATAAATGCCGACTCAAAGTGACCATTCTATGAGTTATAATTAAGTTATTAAAAGGGTATATTGCTTTAAAATAAACGAACGTGTTCATTACTCGCTTGGTAATTTCATTGTATATTTGATGGGATTTAATAGTGGTTTGGGCATTAATATTTCTTGTAATAAAGCTAGTTGTTTTAGTTACCTCTACTATTCAATTACGATATACTGAAGTTAAATTTAAATGTCATAAGGTGATCATTAAAGCAACAAATTGTATTTACTTTAAAACTTTCAAATCGATGCCGAGTCCCATCTCAAGGTTACAGCAACAAAACTGTAAAAATGTATATTTTTTTTAATTTCGAGCAGGTAAGACAAACACTAACCAATTAATTAATCAGACGTAATCCAAAATCAATAAAAAAAAGATTGATCGAATACGTAGATTTACTAGGTACTTGTACCAAAACCACTAAAACACGTTAGTCGCTTGAGTAAGGGGTATGCAATATGTTACAACAAATAACAATTTAATAAACAAGTGCCTCTAAAGTCTTTGGTTCCGTGAAGGCAGATTAAACTCGTCGACGAGCGAGCTTGGTTCCTAGTAATCAATTTTGGTTAGACAATATTGGATTTTAATTAAGTGTATCGCACTAGAAGCTTCGTCGACTAATCGATGGACTGCGCACCGTTGACGTCGGTTTGGTGGTTAGTTTGGTTTATAACATTCAATATTAATTTATGAATAATTAGGTACAATTAATTGCAGTCCAAATATAATTACAGTGATTGTAAACATACCTGTTATACAGTTTGAAATGCAATTGAATTGATTTGATTCTGAAATGGCAACCATACTAAGTAAATAATTTTGAAATGATTACCTAAACCTAATAAACAAGTCTAGCACAAGACTCTACCAAACTCTACCTAAAGTTACGAGAAAGTGTTAGGAGTTTGCACGCATTTCGCATGAGATAGGCGGGAGGATCAAGTACTCAAGGGACATTACTAGGATGCACAAGTTATACTAATCAATTTAAATTTCATATCGCAAACTCTATAAATTACATAAGGATGTCTTTTTCGTGTTATATACGACAAAACTGTTACGTAGTAATCGTTGGCTTTTGTTACAGTTTGCGTTGTGTTTTTGTTCACTCTATTGCAAATGTTTTCGAAACTGACGCGTGAATATTTTACTGATTTAACAAAAATCTTTTATTTAAAATGTTCGAACGTTCGAAATGGCGTTATGGGAAATAAAACGACTCTGGTCCATCGTGCACCGGCTATAAAACGGAACTGGTTTGTTCGTGTGATGGCGGACTGAAATATTGTTAAACTTGCAAAGCGACTGAGTGGTTAGCGTCCTGCAAAGCGAAACTGTCAATTTTATAGCTACCATTTATATACTGTATCTTCCTGCAATCTTTCAGAGCAATGAATAGCGCACTGAAGTGTCATTGAAGTGATTTCCTTTAAATGAAAACGCTGACTTGATGTAGACAATGTTGAAAACGAAGTCCAGTTTACAAGTTAAGGTTTGAATTATGTCAAACTAATTACAGCTCTTATAAAATATGAACTTAAGGTATTATAAATGAAATAACAGGAACAAAGGAAATTACTCAACTATTAAAGCAACTCTTATCTAGGTCATAAATCAAAACGCCTCAATCACCATGGTTATAGCCGTATAGGTAAGCGAGGAAATAAACCGGGCGCACCTGCAGTCTATTTTACATTCGCATCGTAAAACAACATTGTGACAAAAATCCTTTGGGAGCAGAGACGTTCCACAGATTACATAAAGATGATTTTACGATTCTGTCACACCGCGGAGATCGAAAGCTGTTGTTTATGAATAAAATGCACATAAAAGTGTTTGTGAATAATTTATAGCGAAATTATGCATTGCCATAAAAATTTTACATCGTAAAAAATTCAATTTGCCCAATTTTCGTTGCTGGTGTTAATAAAAATATTGTTTGGTAAAGTGTAATTTCATAATGATAATCCGTTTTCCATGTATCCTTATTGACTTACAGGAAAAAATGGTATTAATATTAAAAGATTCAAACTGAACGGAGGCTCGTGGTAACAACAGTGTGACAAATTTACGATAGTGGGTGGAGAATGTGCTTTGCTTTTACATCCCTTAATCTAACCAATATATAAAATTGTTTTTCTGCACTGTACACGGCGCTGTATAAAGGTTACATCTGGTATACTTCTGATGTCTATTGTTATCTCTATTTTCTTTGTAATAGTGTAGACATAAATGGATCATTATTTAACGATTTCACGTGGGACGTGAGAAACATTATCGATTTTAATAATAAAGTAATAATAATAAAAAAGTATTTATGATACAATTTTGTAGGCGTTACTAGATTTAAAACGGTGATGAAATAAGTATACAGACACACAATGTTGTCAGCTTCCCACGTTCGCGATCGCGATTTGACAATAAAACGATGTCATTTACCTTTAATTATATTTTAAAATTTTATTTTAAAAATACAGGTAAACTGCTACCCAAAATATCTTTGGATTGGCGATACCGCTGATGGAATCGACAGAAATGTATGAAACTGACATTGACATTCGATAAGTCATGTGCTTGTCACGTGTGAGATATCGAACGTCATTGTCAGCTCCATACATTTTTGATGTTCGGTATCGAATCGCTTTGTAACGTATTTACTTTGGGTGGGTTAGCTGGTACCTATTTCTTTCGGACTTTTAATTGTTTATCTTTTAATAAAACATTTAAGTACTTTCGTACATTATTTGTAATTTCAAACTCTTCTGTCAGTGGCACAATTAATTCTCTACATATATTTATAAGTACTCGAAATATTTGTTGCGGCGAGCAATGGCCACTACAAGCCAACTCCTTGCTCGCTGCGCGTCTTATTTACTTTTTTTATTTTATGCATTGTCATTCTTTTATCCATTCTTCTTTCTTATTTTTGTCTTTTATATCTTTTTAAATCTTTTGTTTTTTGTAAAAAAAAATATTACATCTTTTGCAGTCGATGACGTCGTTTTATTTTTCACTCTTTTCTTCATTTTCATTGTAAAAAATACTTTATAAAACTATCGTCGTAAATTAAAGTTAACAGTATTTTCTAAGAATCAATTTTGTACTTGGGTATGTTATTGATGTATCAAACAGTTCAATGTTAATAAGTGTGCACTGGGCGGTTTCTGAATCACTCGACGAGACCACAAATGTTGCAAACGCAGCTGCTCGTGTGTATAATTTTACAACGAAACAATTTAGTCCATGTCTTACAAATTCAAAATAATTTACATACTATTTGAATTGTTTTAGTTTAATATTTGTGGTTCTAGAAGTTCAAGAAACTTATAAGATTATTCAAAGTGCCTTTCGGTATAAAGTTTTATCTTGTTTTTTATAACAAGAACGTTCGTAAACTTTAAATATTAAATGAAAAATAGAAAGATCATATTTCTTGAATCAGAAATAGAAGTACCTAAATAAATAATTATCTTTTCTTTTAATTTTTTAATTTCGTCTTTGACTTAGAGTTTGCTTTAAATAAATAAAAACAATTAAGTTTTAATTAAAATTTTAGTTCTATGTAAAGTTATTGCCAAAACTGAAATGTTTTATGGTAATTTTTAAGCGGTGACTGACTGCCTACTTACTCACTATAGCTTTATGTGCGTATAGCAAAAAAATACTCTATTTTCCACAAAAAAGGACAGTAGAGTTATATTGCGTTAGTTGAATTATCGCCATTTTTACATAGCAGTAACAATATTATAAAGGGGAGAGGCACAATGCAAGCGGCACACGCAAACAGCGCCAATCGAAATTGCAAATTTGCAGGGGCTGCTTCGGTTCGTTAGCGACTTGTGTTTACGCGTTACCAACATCCAGGGCTGTCAACCGCTAATTGATTGAGGTTTGCAATTACTTAATTTACTACCATAAAACTGATTATCAATGGTCTTATTGAGTTTTACTCCAACTTCCTGATAATTGAGGTTTCGACTGTATGACCCTAATAATGCTCTACTGGATTTTCAGACACTTAAATTGTTTATACTATTATGGATACTGTCATACCAAGATCATCCATAGTCTGGGTAACATTGTATTATACTTTTAACAACGTAATTAGAGGCATATCATTAATTAGCGACCAAATCGGTATAATGTTTGCAATGTAAACGCTAAAATGTGTTAATTGACGACATCATATTAAAAATCTCTAATATTATCAGTGTTACTCTACTATACTGTGAATGTATTATACATGAAAACTTTTCTTATGATCACTCTATCTATTAAAAAAACGCATAAAAATCCGTTCCGTAATTTTAAAGATTCAAGCATATATAGGGACGAACATAAAAAAGCGTTATTGTTTTTTACTATGTAAGGATAAGGATAACGATGGTATGGATAACAACTAGTAAATGCAACAAGCATCGGTGAAAACAGCTATTCTATCTAAATTAGACACGTGTAACGTTTCTCTATGTACCTCAATATGAAAACGATCTTGACCTCTGAACGCGTACAATCGATGTTCTTAATTACGTTTGTGCGGTACGCGTGACGGATCAAAGTGATGTCGTAGACGTTAGATTACTCGAATTATAATAGTTATTACTAACTAACCTTCGTGGGATCCTGCTAATAAATAGTTATTGCGTTAGATCCTGGATTAATTTTCTTTATAACTATCGTAAAAATGTTTCATATTTTGTTTGGAAATGTACTTGCATCGCTTATATAAACTGCGAAAAAATCTACAAAAAATATACCAAGGTTTTTCTACGCAAGGATACGTTAACCTGTCATTTTAGTCACAAAGCACAATCCTAACGTCAGGACGCGTACCTGAGTATTGCATTTACCTCATAGTGGTTCGTAAATCGCTTAGATACTAAAGTTGCTGATTTGTGTGTGTGTGTGTAAAGAGTCTGAATGTCATAGTTAGATTTTATTGATGTGGAATATTGTTCCGAGCAATCAAACTACATAAAGGCTACATTAGAATGGTAGTATTGTCGCTAAAACTATTTTTTTATTCTATACATTGTTATCAATGACTAAAACTATCTATACATTTTTTATTACTCTTTTGCGATACTTTATTTATCTATGATACTAACTGAAACTAAACAATAAAGTTGGTAGATTTCGTTTTGATTAAAAACTATTTTTAAAATAAACAAAGTTCACCAATGGTTTTGTTTTATGTTCCATTAAAGTGGTCCATTTCTTACACCTGGTGTCGGATCGTTGGAAAGATGATTTCACTTTAAGCAGTGCAGTCTTCACCAGACCACGGATTTTAAGCAAATATTGAAAATTAAAAAACGATATATTATAAGACGTCAACATTTTATCTAAGATTTTCTAACGCCTAAGAATAATTAAAAAACTGTTAAAAGTTCCGATAATTGAATTGAAATTTAATGTAAGAAATATTATTTAATTTTATAATCCTTCCATTAAAAATATCAAATGATTTTTCATTAAAATAGTAAAGAATAAAAAGCATCGTTGAATTTAACGAAGTAATTCAATTATACGCTGATATTGAAGTTAAAGCTGTTCAATTGTCACATTGAAAAATCGCATTATTTGCACTTAATTTTGCCGACACTAATTATTCATTTAAGCAAATAGGTTTTACGACATTTTAAAACTCTGCGGTTGACATCGTCGGTGTTGGAATGAAATTGGAAGAATGTAAATTAAATTTTATACAAATCTTATTAGCTCCGTCATGTCAGAGTGCAAATTGGTCCTGACAAAAAAATATTATTTTTACACTAAAATTATATTAATATTAAACAATTTACTTAATTTTAAACTTGATTATAGATTAGGTAGGTATATTAAGCAAGCATGACAGTGTCTTTTACCGAACAAAGATGATGGTGAAGTTACAAATAAACTTTCGCAAAAAGAATGACATCAGGGGGCTACCCGAAGTACTTTTCGATTGGTGATATCGCTGATAGAGTCGATAAAAGTGAATTAAACTAACATTTATATTCGATAAGTCATGTGCTTGTCACGTGTGAGATTTCGAACGTCAATGTCAGTTACATACATTTTTGACGTTCGCTATAGAATCACTTCGTAGCGAATGTGCTTTGGGTAAGCTCTCTGGCGATATTTTTAGACACATGTGGTGTATTATTTAATGTCACTAATGCGTAAACACTAGTCGTTAACGAACCAAAGCGGTCTCTGCACAAATTTGCAATTTTGATTGAATGAATTTGTACGTCAATACCTTATTAGAGCCCGTGCTGATGTAATTATAATAGATTAATTAACTAAATTGCTAATTAATATGAGAAGTATATTTAAAAAGCATATTTAAAAAACTCCTTCTGTTGAGAGTCAGTTAAAAACATAGCAAGACGTAGCAACTGAAAGACTACGATTAGTTTAACAAGAATCAAAATTGTGATGTTAAAAGTTTTATTTCAGTATAATATTTTCAACAATATTATTGGCAACAATAAAATCATAGTGTTGATAACGAAATCCAAAAGTTTTCGAGCTTCAATTTCGAATAACTACAATTTGCACGTTTCAAGGCGTAGACTAAATCCGAGGATGTGAACAGCTAAAGAATTTCAATAAAATATTGTATTTGACGGTACTGTAAGCTTAAGCGAAATCTCTTTTCGAATTTAAAACTGTTTCAGAAGTAAAATAAAAAAATACGCTCCACTTACACGCGTATTAGAAGTCAGTCGTAAACCAATTTATGAAAGAGAATATCAATTGTGTAAACATATTTTTATCAATTGAAGATTCTATAATGGTTTGGTACTAAATATATTTTTTTAAATAAAACCATCTAATATGCAAAACGCTCGTCCACCACAGCGTTAAAGTGAAATCGATAAATACGATGTGTAGCAAAGTAATTGAAATGCTGGTCTATTGTTTCTTACGGCTATTTTATGGTCAAAGGCTCGAGGTAAAATACAAACGGTTTTCTTTTATTCTATTGAATACAGAGTACGCACTTAACTTTTATTTTATTAGAATTAAGGTGTAAATATTACGTGATATATCGACAAATATTTAAAAAATAAAATTCGATTTATATAAATAAATTAAAAACTACTATTTAAAAAGGCTAAAAATTCACATGTAGTTTTCGATAACGATACTTACCGACTAGTTTCTGATGGACTCTCATAGAGTCCGAAACTAGACGGTACCGTCACCCGAATTACAATCGAATTTTTTAGCCGTTTTAAATAGTGTATTATAATGTGTCACGAAAGGTTTATTACTTTTAATCAAAACTACTATTAGTAACTGATAAAATATACATTATTTGTTTATTATTAACTAATCAGTTAGATTAATTATAACACCATATTATTTTATTTGGTAATCTAAACGAAGATACGAACTTGTAAAGAATTGTTCATGGTACGATTTTAAACTTCTTCTCTTTAGTGCTTGTGAATCTTAAAGAGATAGGTGTCGTGTCAACTCGCAGTATGAACTAGCACCATTCAAACTATCTGACAACAAAGAACTACAAAGACATTTGTTGACACAGTTAACACCGTGGCTAACCAGGTTGACATGAAAACTTCTCTACAATTTTCGTTTTTTCTAATCTAAGAAAACTTATTTTTAACTTATCAAATGATTGATTTAAAGCCATCGAGCCAAATATAAAGCACAACAAAAAAGACTTTCAATTAGTTTTTTTATGGGTTGAAGGATATTTAAAGCTTTATTTTTGGATCAAATCGATTAATAATCGTAAATCTAAATTTACAAAAACCTATAAAATCAGAAAAATAAGTCATTCTTACACATAACATAATTTTTCATAAACCATATAAAAGAGATTTTATACTCATAGTGTTTCCGGCTGCAATGGTCTATTGTAATATCGTACCTTTACTAATCGTAAAGAGCGATAAGTTCATTGGAATAAATTGCAGTATTGTTCACCCTCAATATATTTGTGTAGCTAGTCAGGTCTGATAGCGAACCTGTTTGCACAATTCGTAGGGCGTATGCAAGACAACTGCAGCGCCTTGGCGCTGGGGGAGTTTGATCTCATAACAAACACAAATAAGCTGACGTGATCCTCTTACTATCATAGATTAAGTACAAGAAAATATTCCTTCTCTTTAAAGGAGTCTGTAATTTATAGCATTCAGTATTATCTTATCAGGATGACAAATAGTTGCACACATGAACGTAGACGCTCATATTGCATTTATTTTAACCTTAGAACTCCACGGCCATTACATATGTCTTTACAATTTTCGCTACTGCAACATTGTTCTTCTCTTTCCATTTCTGTGATACAAGGCGTTTTTGACCCCGTAGTCTTACATTTTACTTTCCTTAGCCGCACTGTCAGCGAGGTAGAGTCAAGGTATTTTAGACCTAATTTTATACCGGACTTGTTAATAAATCTTGCAGACTCTATTTGATTAAAGACATTGCATTACGCTTTATGTATTACGGTAGTGAAACTCTACGGTTAACTATATTTTGCTTTAGCAAAGTGGACTTGAAATGGTTGTGTCAGCTTCTTGTATTGTTGCGTTGTCCGGTTAATTTATATTGTACGATTCCAGATAGTGGCCGATCCGATCTTAAAACTCCTTGGTGCTCGCCTGCATTGTAAACCGCCCACTCGACTATGATACATGTCAGTAAATTCTGTTGCCTGGCGGTTATAACATATTGTGCTCTGATTTCACTACTACACCTTTATAGTAACAAGATATAGAATATTTCGTGCAACTAATATTGTAGTTAATGTGGTTAGAGACAACTATACGTGGACACACTTCAAGGAATAAATTAGTCTGTTTTATAATCTTATATAGTAATCTGTACTGACTATGTTTAGAAAAATTATTGAGGTTTTTGCAGTTAAAAGCTTTAGAAACATAACTCTTTCATGATTGACGAGTGAACATTTTCAATGTATAAATTCATAGTAACAACTATGCATTCATACGTAAAAATACGCAGCTTTTAAAACAATGTAATTTGAGTATTAAACACATAAAATTGGTTTGTTTGTAAAGCAACAATAAGTTAGCCGCAATTCAGCTCGGCAAAAATAACGGATTATCGAAATGCAATGAACTTTGTAAAATGAATTCGCAAGCCGCAGACTGGTGCGGTCTTGTGGTTGTATTTCATCTAGATGTAAAGCAAAAATTGTTTCGTTTATTTTTATTAGAGTTACTAGTTAGCTTGGATTTGTAAAAGTGAATAAACTGTTTGCAACTTCATTAAAATTTATATTACGTTAAATGAAAGCGGACTAACTTCGTTTATTAAAAATACCTGACAGAAGCTTTAGAAATACATGTCCAGTTATTATTTATTGGAGATTATGATTCTATGAAAATAATAGTTTTCATATATAAAATGCTTTATTTTTTATTATATTTTGACATAAAATATTCTATTTCTTAGCAACATGACCGACAAAACTGTTAAAAAAATGATTTAATATTTTGACGAAATCGTAAAGAAATTATTTCAAATAGATTTTCGCTTGAAATCAGCTTTAGTATCAGCATTGAACAATCAACGGATACCGTTTCTTATCAGAACATGTAAGAATAATTTCTGCCAGATCTTAGGCACCTTTATCTCGAAGTGTTAAGGTTCAAAATAGTTGAAAAGTGTTGATTTAATCGTCGCGAGAAGCGAAACCTGCTAAGTCAGGTTAACCTGAATAAACTGCAGGCACGCGACCTGAATGTTATGAAATAGATATTTACTTAACACCACTATAAATTGGGCCTATTTCTTAAGATATTATGGAGGTCAAAACTTTAATAAATAAAAATAAAACAACGTTCGGCTCATTCTGAAATAACATAGGAGATGAATAAGAATATTCAGTTTACTATGAGAGGTTTTAGTGTCGACCTCAGAGTCTTTTACCGCTTTATTCCGAAACGAGAATCAGAGCTATTACTGTCGTACTTTCTACGTTTGGTATTGGTACATTCATAAAATTTATTCCAAAATACAGTCTGGTCTGGTCCCCTGGTCTATCTTCTTTAGTTCCGAGTGTCCTCCAGTATCGTATAATCGACAACTTTTTGGTCCACGTTTATCGCAGTACTTTATACATTTTTTCGGAATAAAAGGGTTAATGTTTATTTAAACCTACTAAATCTATATCAGGTAATTCCCTTAGTCCTTAGTGACCACTTAGGTAATGTAGCAATTAGAAAGAAAAAAGAGTTACCACTTTTACCACTCTCTCATGCTTACGTGTAAGAATAACGTTTATGACTTAGGGGCCTTTAAGAAAAGAGCGTACTCCTCCCTCAAAGGCCGGCAACACATTTGTGGTTCCTCTGGAATTGCAGGTGTCCGTGGGCGTCGGACCAATTAATTTAGTTGAACCGCTGCTCGTTTGCCCTTCTGCTATAAAAAAAAAATTTTTTTTAAAAAGTCAAAGCTGCAGTAATTAAGTATATTATTTTTTGTGAGGGTGACACCTGTTTGGCAAAGCTGTCCCAGGCAAGCGTGAAACCGCAACCACTAGGATTGGGTTGTAGAGGGCAAAAATTATTTTCTCCCTTTAATTTAAGCACCTGTTAAAAGTTTAAGTTCATTTACTTCTAATAAACAAGATTATAAAGTTTGTATGAGATAATTACTTTAGTATCTTATATGAATTAAAAAGTTTTGTTGACTTTTAGTAGTTTTAGAATATTTAATTTAACATTGTGCTATGACTTTTAGGTTTTATCAAAAGACGGGTAACGCCGCGGGGAATATCTAGTGTATCATAAAACGGTTATTTTTTCCACGAACCCGTACTCGCATAGCATGAAACTATCGGACCGAATTGATTGGTCTTTCTTACTGCATGGCTGGAAACAAACCGGAGAATATTTCAACTTCAATTCGGAATTGAAAGCTGTACAATGGACGGAAAATGAAGAAAGCGGTAGAAATGAAAGCTGAATTAGTTAAAATGAAATGAAACCCATTTTAGCCGCAGTTCTTAATCAAAAATAGGTTCCTACTTAACGGTTTTGATACTTTTGTTATTTTTATTTTTGACACACTGTATTTACCTATAGGTATTTGGCGAGCATGTTTGAAATGATATTTGATCAAGGGGTTATCCAAAGTGATTAAAATTCGTTAGAAAGTGATTAAATAGCGAACATCAAAAATGTATAGAACTGACAGTGACGTTCGACATCTCACACGTGTCAAGCACAATACTTATCGAATGTTATTGCCAGTTTCATACATTTTTGTCGATTCCATCAGCAATATCGCCAATCGAAAGATACTTTGGGTGACCTCCCTTTATAAAGTAAATGTGGGTACTTTGAGGTATTTTACGTCCATAATATGTGTATTATGTACCAAGAAACATAATAAAACAGCACGTCATATAAAGGAGGCAACGGTCCATAAACATTCTGTAACAATATGTCAGCACAAATTGAACCTTCTTTGGATATAAGCGAAATAATAACTATGAACATTATTTTTCGTATCATACGCGTATTCTCTATCATAAAGATCAAACGTACTTATATTTGTGTTTATTACTTTGCGAAATACAAAGAATTCCTGTTATCCTCGTTTGGTGACAGACAGACTATGACTAAAATAAAATGAGTCGGGGTCGCGATGCCTTAGGCAACTAGTGGAATCAATTTCAGCAATACTCGTTTTCTCGATATCTTTAAAAATATCTTCTTGCAAAAGAAGTTGTTATCGAAAGTTGAGACTTTCACGTGTAATACTTTTTCACAGTTGTAACGGACAGTTGTGTTGTACATCATCATTATCATCTCCTTGTTATCATCCTACACCTGTACGGTCGGCGCAGGTTTTTGTCCTCCTTGTTGATGTATCTTCCGTCGTGTCAAGTGTGACAACTTTCTTGACCACGTCTCCTTTCACGCATTCCATCCATTTCTCCCTAGGCCTTCCTCTACTGGTGTACCCCTCCTCATTTATACTTAACACTCTCGTTGTTATACGTACATTACTTCCCTTCTCATAAAGTGTCCATAACATTCTTACTTTTTACTCCTTATTTTCTCTATCACCGGTGCTTTTGATATGTTCATAATGATTTCTATCCTTATTTTATTATGTATAGTATAATGTTCTCTTACTTATTTAAAAGCCTTTGTTATTCTCATTTTGGTTCGTTCATGCAATGTTTAGGTACAATGTTAATATTTTCTTTTACCGCTAAAATGCGTAAGTGGCTTCCATAAATATTATCTCAGGATGATGTATAATCAGAGAAAATTATTATTTATGAGGGTGTGAATATCGACGGACATGAGATATGTTAAATACACAGCGGTAGCAAATAGCATAATATGAATAAACATGTTCCAAATTGTTTCCACAATTTGAGTTTGTTCGACTTTCCTTTAAAATATATAATTATTACATTAAATTCGCAATCAGTTACTGTAGTAATAGGTACCTATAAGTACAATTAATACATAGTGATAATCAACCATTAATCTGATGATGTATTTTAAAACATTTATCAATAGCGTCCTCAAATTAACATTTAAACATATGCAGTACCTTTGGGGGAAATCGAAGATTCCTTAAAAAAGATCCCAATTTTCTTTGATAAATCGAAACCTAAATATACCAAAGTCTTAACAATACTTAACTTTTAAGTATTCATAAACGCGTGAATAACTACAATAAGATCTGACAATGTCTGAGGGCACATTCAAATGATAATCCGGGCATACGCTTTGCGAATTATTCGTGTTGGTCGGACGGGACTTTGGTGCTACAAATGTCACATTAGGTTGATTTAAGCGCGATACCTGACGTCCCTATTACAGAGGTGAACATTTGAGGCCCATTTGAACTCAGATTAAAATATGTAATAGGTATCATATAACGGTATTCTGTAACAGAATAAAGATTTTAAAACAATGTTTTTTCGGCTTGATCATTTAAAATCACGTAATAATTAGGATACAAAAAATGTGACCGTTATGGATACTACAATACTTTTAACTCTTAAAACATCGTAAACAATATCTATCGTGTCATTTACTTATTTTGGCATTGAACCTTACGGTTATGAATGAAGACAAATCTGTATTCAGAGATCCGTAGTAATAGTGATTAGCGGGCTTATCATGACGGTTGAACGACCGCACTCGACAAGTGATCCCCTTCTAACGGCCGAATGAATAAATTACTTAAAGACAATGTTATCACTACATTTATCAAACTCCGCTAATAAAGTGGAGTTTGCTGATTAAGCGGCTTTCACCGAAGATGTTATCATATAGTATGAATAGAAATTCACAGTAAAAGTTAAAAATTTTATCGTTAAAGAATTTTGTTTCATATCGACTTTCAGTTTTATAGAAAGTCTAAGAAGCAGGAACTTCCTAATTTCTTATAGAACTGTATAAGATTAGACCAGGAGGCTAATGCGTTTTGGTAAAACACATCTGAGCACCTAGCTTATTACTGAGAATGCGGAAAAGTCATGATAATGTAGAACTAAGCGTGTTCATTTGTATATTCCGGAATGTAAACATTAGAGAGCATACAGGAATATTATTAATCTAGATCTAATTTACATCGTCATTAATCTGTACATTTAACTATGTTACATTGAACATAAAATCAGTAATAAATATATATTGTTGGCAATAACAGGGGTTAAAACTCTCAACAGTGCCTCTTGTCGGGCTCGTTCAGTAATGCGTCGAAAAATAATTTTCAGCGTGTTGTCGGAACGGAGATACGCGCTGTTGTAGGTAGGAGTGCGAATCCCCATTAGAGCGTCTATGGGTACGCCATTAAATAAACATCTCTGGCAGCTCTTCCCCGCTAGTTATTAGCGCTGACTCCCCCATCCACTCGAGGCGCGCTGATACGGCACGCAGTCGGATGCGGGAGCAAAATCAATTTCATTTTTCGACACGTGCATTAATGTTACGGCGATTGAAACCGCAATCTTCTTTGATCGAATTTAACAATGTTCTATTTACTAACGTTCTGAAATGACATCACCGCTTAGCACTTAATAGGGCTGTGGTCAGAAAATACGTTTAGACACTTCACGGTTTTTTGTTATTTTTCAATCTATAAAAAATAAAAAGGATGGCAATATATATTTATGTAGTCCAATAAATTAGCACTAAAATTACTTTGTACACTTTTGTATATTTTGCTAGTAATACAACGACTAACATTACGAGTAGGACATGCATTTCGTGATTCGTTTACTCGTGCAACATGTTATCAGTAACTTGAGTTCATGTTTCTTGGAATAGAAGTCAGATATCTATAATCCGTACTGATAGCCCCGTTTTCGTTTAAAGTCCACTCGGTTCTCGTCATTACACATAATAGATAGATGTATATATCGACCAAATTAAATTTGTCGATTAGTGAATTGACCCTAGTTCTTATTTCTATAGTATAAGGTAGAGAATTGTTTGAAAGTTGCTTTCAAATGTGTCTATAAGTCTGGTTTGTCCGTACCATGTTTTACTGCGATTGATTCCATCCACAAGCCGGACCGGAGCGGACCAGCCTGCACTTATCTAATTTTATTGTCACTCTACGTCCCAAACGGTTTATTTTGTCGTAAAACGTATATCTTTATTCAGGGCCAGTTGTAGATAAATTCAGATTTTTGAAATAGTGAAATGATCGAACGGTTACGTCAATAAAAGTGGAATTATATTGTAATATATGTGTTTCTTTGCAATTTTTGAAACCCTTAAACCCACTTAAGGTATACTTTCAAGAGACAGTCTTATCCACCATTCGCATAATCATGACTGAACACAGACAACAAATATTACAATATTTTGGTGTATTAAAGTCCTGAAATCTTATTTTCCTGCGATCTTATTTCTCGTGTAATACTTGGAAGTTTGAAAAGGCCCCATCAATAGGCTGTACTTTAAAATGTATGCAGGTTTGTAAACACCGCAGTACCTGATCTCTTGTCCGCCGGCTAATGTATTATCCAGGCTTTTACAAAATGAATTGACTTTGCTTTAGTATGTTAAGCTTGCCATCTGTCATATCTAGGCCAACAAAATTCGCCATGTATGAAAGTGAAAAACTCTTTTATTCACAGATTAATAAATCTCGTTTTGGTATCCGGGTGTTATAACTAAAATAGATTTAAAATAATGACATAAACTTGGCGCATTATGTGACTGATTACGCGTTTCATTCAAAGACAATGTTGTGACTGTGTTGTTTGTGTTTGTGATTTTGAGGTTAATTTTAGCATTGTAGGGTTTAACTTTGAAAATTTAGCAACAATTCTTTCTTTTAGCCTATACCATACCTGTAGGTTCTCATAATTCGTAGATATGTGGAAGGTATTGTTTATCGGCCAAAAGTAAATATGATTCCTATATCCTATATTCAAAGTATTTTAAAATAAATACGAAGTAAATAGTTGTACGCAATTTATATTATAATTGCACTACGTGATGTATGAGCAATTTTAATGCATTAAATCGAATAACTCTGCGAGTTATTAAAATAAAAGGCACGTTATGAAATGAACTCGTTTTTCTCGTTTTTCAGTGCATTCTAGCTCGAGCCACTTCAGCTGACTGATGACTCGAGAGCGATGTGGAAAAATTCACGTCCCACCTCACAGTGCTTTAGCTAATAGTGGCCATGTTTCTTACAAAGCCCCGCTGCCCACAAAACTTTGTACAAAAATATAAATGCACACCCGCTATTACTATTGTCGTAAATTTAAGTTAACTAATAAAACAGAGCTGGCAGTGTTTGTGCTCCACTTTAATGGTCCGGACAACGCTAGAATAACTGCACTGCCTCACACACAACTAGAATGGCTCTTTGATTAAATGTGTTTTTATTTTTCTTGAAACTGTAATAAGTACAAAATATATCAATGTTTTACTTCACAACAAAGATAATTACAAAAGCTATTGTTCTATATTTTGTAACTGTGGTATAAATAGAAACTCCCAAGGATATGAAGTTCAAGTTTCAGCTCTAAGTGAGTATGGTTTTTCAAGGAATGTATAACAAAAAAATCTTGATGTGAATTTTGAAGTCAAATTATATATTCATGACACAGTTCCAAATATAACAAAGTTGATCTTTCACAAATTGTGACAAGTCGATCTTGACAAACGAGCGAGAGAAAAAGGAAACGTAGCGAACTGCGAATTCATAAAGTAAAAGTGCATTGAGGGCCACAATCCCCTTGTGTTCGCTCGAGTGGCCGCCACTCCGCTTGACCGATGACCCGTTGCCTGAGAGACGACGCGCACAACTGCCTTTAAAAACTATTAATTCATTAAACTCTACAAAACTCACCACTATTCCACTTTTGTGTTTGCAAACTGGCATTTTGTGAACATTTTATTATGTGCATAAGGCAGTTGCCGCATGAGGGGGCAGCTGATGTACGGCATAGGTATTTATAATACGTACCAACGGAATTCCGAACAACTATTTTACAAGATTGGTCAAAACAATGATGGTAACGAGGTCCAGTATTTGTTTTTTGTTGTTTTTCGTGTGGCATTATTCTAAAGATTACTTTTTAATATTCATTGCGAATTATGACTTTATTGGAAAACTCATCGTGTTTTTACGCAGCGAGCCGCGAATGCAATGAGTACGGAAACGTAAATAGGTCATTTTATTTTTTATTCACGGATGAATTAATTTATTCTACATGTAGGCATAATTAATTGATGAAAAATATTAATACACAATCCAGAGCAAATAATATAGTAATAACATTACCGGAATTATGATACAAATATTATTAAGGCCGTAGAATAAAACATGTATAGCATTTTAAAAGTTGAATTCGTAACCACAGCTATTTACGTTAAAATTTTTAATCAGGCATGTAAATGAAGACAAATTTCCATTCATAATGTTTACATTTACATATTCGCTTATTACATAGCCGGCGTAAAATATGTTAGCATAAATCAGGCTCTAAGACATACATGTGTAATCTAACGGCATCAAAGTTTCCCTTTCAACATTTAAACTAAGTCTTGATGATATAAACCAAGACAACAAAAGCCAACACACCGTCGCACTCCGTATACATTTCAGTAGAGACATCGCTGATGCAAATGTTGTGAAGACTTATTAAGAAGTTGCCACACATAGTTGGTAATCATTCTTGTCAACTCAGCACGAAGACACGCTACCTCTAGCATGTAGTCAAGTAAAGCTTCGCTGCGAACATTCTTGCAAATTGCGACAACAAAAGCTTAGAATTTATGACAATAAGGTTGATATTACCATGTCACGGATAATTACGTACGACTATTTGTTGTCGGGGTCGTAGTATAACTCTGACGGAGTAGTCGGGAGCCGCAACATGGTAATAATTTGATCAGGCGCCCGGCACGCGCAACTTTATGCCAATTGAAAAGTTTTACTGCACTGAAATATGTTGTAACAACTGGTTTGAGTGACGCCTAACGTCGACTCATTTCGAAAATATTTTATTTAGTTCTAGATAAACCGATGAAAATATAAAAAAATCAGACATATCCAGCAGATTTTATAAAAGTTTGTTCTGTCAAGGTCGTTAAAAACCTTTTAAATTACTTCTTACTTCATTTTGTCAAATAAATTTTCTATGGCACCAAAATCTAGTAGAAGCCAGTGGTGTCGCACCTTTGCAATTTAGATGGAAGCCCGGTCCGTTGTTAGGTTAGGTTGTTTTGGCTCTTTGCCAGCCCAACCACCAAAGTTTAAAATCCTTCCACAGAGATTTCCACCTAACATAAAGGCTATCGCCATCTAGAGGCATTATTCGGGCCAGCAGTTTGACATGTGAAATAGACCACGCGATAACTAAGAGAGAAAAGCTATTTGAACATTACAAGTTTTCGATTAAATACCTTTTTGATTCATTGTAATCAACGGTACTTATAGCTAAGCTGTTAATTTTATTATCATTTTTGTTAATGAAGAATTTTATGATTGTACGTATATCGTCGAAGTTAATATTTATACATAAAATTTGTCTCAACGTATGACGAAAAGCTATTCACAAAACGTCTCCCATTACAAGACCTCAGTCTAAATACTGAGCATTGTTTCGGTGAATTATTTATGTCACCAGCTTTACATTGTTGATTATAAATTTGAATATCTCTGTGGAACGTACACATTTGCATTTTTATATTTTCGACAAATTCAGAGCGAGCTGAGGCCGGGACAGACGTGCCCGCGGGCGCGACCGGAGTGTCTCGACACGCCAGACATTGTGAAGATGCGTCGACTACTGGGGGAGTATTGTTGTAATAATTTCCCATCGGTGTGTACATCTAGATAGAACTTTTCACGCTCGGCTTATTACACTGCCTTTGTTAAAGGGTGTGCGTAGGTGCATCCTAATACGTCCCCTTTTTGAAGGATGAAAATAATTAAAAATGTTGTCGACTTATTGTGTAAGGGGAGTACAAATGAACGTGACACTGAATTTAAGTAGTAACAAACTACTAGTGTAACATTACAATAATTCTTCGGGTACTGAAGGTACGCTAAAGTTGGCATGTTAATCCAAACCTTTGATAAGTTGATACTAAAGTTAAGAGATACATTATGAGTACTTTACTTAAATAACAAATACGTTTTAGTATCCTACGAGCTCATACCATAATAATATCATCGGTGTTTTAATAAAGAGAGTGAGTCGAGGCGCGAAAGTTACTCCTTAAGTAAAGGGAATTGGCCTAACTTTGCCGGGAGGGCCCTTCGCTCGCAGGTTGTTACCTAACTGGATTATTTCTCGCAACTAGTCTTGTTTAAACTATTAACAGCTCTGAAATGGATAGAACAAGGCGTGCGGCGATTGCCTTATTTATTTCTCACTAACACTAGCGATGTACCAGATTCTTGGTAAAAGAAAATGAACGACGTTACGTAAACAAAGTTACATTGGATTTTATAGTTTTAATTTTGAAACTCGCAATGTTCTGTTATTAGTATTTACAGTATAAATTATTGAAATAGAAAACTATGCTAATGTCCCTACTTAAAATGTTTGCATTTAAAAAGATGTTTATTAAATTTAAAATGTTACTCGAATTAATTTGAGCTAGGAAAAATTAAAAAAACTGTTATAAAAAAGTTTTTCTGCTCAAAAACTTTAACGAGAGGCGAGAAAAATAATTAATATTTAGATAATAAAAATATAAGTTTGTTCGCTGCGAAATAATCTAATGAGAATCTGTTAAAAACTTTAGCAATTATAAGTTTAGTTGGGAAACATCTCTGTAGGTAAAACAACGTTCAAGACTCGACCGTGTTGTCTCCAACAACAGTAAATAAACAGTGCTCGGAACTCGGGTACGCTAATGATCAAAATTCTGGCGAAGCGAGCGCTACGTAATAATTTGATCAGAGCAATGCCATCAAAGTTCAGGTAGTGGGGTGTGGGGGACTTGCACTAGAACTCGGTCAAACTATTGACTTACCTCACGATTGGCCTGCGTTAACAAGCCACTCATTAGCCAAACGTCATCAATGTATCCAAATGGAAAATTTTGAATTTACATTTTCGGTAATGAGCTCACTAATTAGCTTCATCCGTACAAACAGTTTTATGTAATCGATATGACCTATTTAAGAAGTAAGGAAGTAAAATGCTAAAGACAATACCTCTTAAGTCTTCAAGCAGGTCCGTTGATGAAATTTTGTTGTAAACATATTAATGACTAGCTGTTGTGCGCGACTTTGTCCGCGTGGAATTAAATAATATAGCCTATGTTACACGGGGATAATGTAGTTTTCTAATGGTAAAAGAATTTTTGAAATCGGCCCAGTAGTTATTGAGTTAATTCAATACGTACAAAAATACGAAGTTTCTCCCTTTATAATAATAATATACAATAGATTACATCACGGAACATTGAAGTATCAAGCTTTGAAATTTTGTCTCCTACACTCAAGTTTCAAACATAGGTTAGTGAGTTTATTACAGGAAACGTTGCTCTGTAGAAATCTGTGCCAATATGGTTAGGAAGGCGAGCGGATATACAAAGCGGAGCCTGTTTGTCCACGACGGTGAAGTAAACAACGGTGCAGATATCGCCCCCGGCTTACGGAGAATAATGGACTTTAGTTGAAATATATTTTATTATAGCACGCGGTTACCAACGTGTAACAATAATAGTGGTCTATTGTAAAATATATTTGTATCGATTTATTGAATTTTATGTATTAATTTACTTAAAATATTGTGTAAGACAACGCACAAAGTTCTAGATTGCTGTGACTGATTATAGATTATCTCGTTTAAAAATACTGGATGTGTTTCCAAGTAAAAAGGAGCTATTTACGGATAGATAGATGATTTGTTTCTGTAATCCTAGGACACCTTGGTCGATAAGAGAATAAAACTTTTTGGAAGATTACGTCACATGAAAAGCAAGCATCCACTGATAAAAAATGTCAAAACTATATTAGTATAAGTGAAGTATGTACAAATAAAAAGAAATCACGTTTTAATAATTAAATGAAATAGTAGGTACCATTGTATGGGGATTGTTCACTTGTCGGAAATCAATGCGGTGTGCGGTAACGGAGTACTCAATTTGCACGCGTCGGGGGACATGCGACATGTATCGGGCACGCTGTGACGTCACCAACACTTACAGACTGTCCGGACGGGATTCGAATTGTCGCGACACTATGCAGCTGACAGATGATGCTACGCTGCGATACGGTAATCAGATTCGACGGACGTGAAGAATCGTTGAAATCATATCTCTTTTTCAACTGACTTTGTGAGTTCTTTTCCATATAGTTTTTTGCATTCTATTCTAGAAAAAGCTTTTGTTTCCTAATAATTATAGATTTATAACAAGTCAATTAATAACAAGTCGGTAAATAACGTCAGATTGCGTCAGAATAATAAGTCTACTTTTATCGGCGAATATTACATTTGCCTTAATAATTTAAAGTTTTTAATTATAATAAAAATACTACATCTAGTTATACTATTGTTAGTATTATAACTTATTAAATTAAGTAATTCTTTGTAGAGTACGAATTAAAACTTTCTATAAAATTGATGAATACATTTTATTGGACGCAATTGAATGTAAAACTATTGATGCGGTGCTGGCAAATTGTGAAACTTTTCATTCTAATTATATTCATCCTTTTCGTTGGAACCGCAATCATAGACAAAATGGTAATTGAATAAGGAGATATTTAAATTTCTTGTAATCGAACTATCAATTCAATCAAGTTGTATGAAAGATTCATGAGTTATAATACAATTGCTCGTTCTTCGACTCTTGAAAGTTATTAATTTAAATTTAATAGTCACTTTGTTAACTTAATTAATTTCTGAAATCTGTATACTTTCGTTTTGAAATTTAGAGATCACTAATAAAAGAACGAAAGGTATAGACAGCGGAGAGTAGGTAAAAGGAAAATCACATAAAAAAATAATTGTATTAAAAGAAAGATACAAGAGACAACCTCTCGGTAAAATATTAAATGAAAAATGATGCCTCTTGACATATAAAAATATAAAAAAAACTTATCAAAAAATGTCTGTTGCGTCGGCAACACTAATTCTTTTTGGTAACATGCTATGAGACACTATTTTGCTGTAATTTTACATAAATTTATCTAAGAACACGTCTTAATCTAGTCTTAACTTCGGAACTTCGCCTCAGATGTCCCATCTGTCACGAATAGTAATAACCACACATATAATTCATACAGCTAATGTAACTCGTCTGACCACCCCTCATCGTCCATTAGCGATATAAAGATATTGGACATCCCTTGTCCCCACCAAATATCAGATTTCACGTTAATCTGCCTAACACTGATCAATTCTGATCGGAGACAATTGAATTACTGTCGTCTGGTCGCATGCATTTTTGTCATATTTTCGCGTCCCCGTACATTGTCCCGTCCGTTGTGCGGACAAAATTATTACCAGAGATACGCTTAATTGGTTTGGCGTTGCGGTCATGTGACATTTTCAGTGCATTGCCTTTGTCATCGCTTTTAAATGTTCGCTACTCGATTTTTTTGTTTAATAAAAAACGTTTAAAGCCTTAAATAAACAAACAGACCGAAAAGCTTTGTATCGTGAATGTCATAAGTGAACTATAAATGAAAAAGTCTCATTTCCTTTTTAAAATATTTTAGTATTTTTCTCTACATTTTATTTTTATATGTCCTGATTGCCTATTCACAGACATAACGTAGTAGTTGTTTGATAAAAATAGTTTATTTTCAGGTCACCGCAACAGAATGCGAGCAACCCTCGTAATCCATAATGGGCTTTGAAGTATTTAATCAATATGTTTAACTTTGTATCCTTTCTCTACGTTAAACTTAAAATAAACATTGTGCAGATTTAAAATTATAAGGAGATTTTAATTTCCTAATTCACTTAGAAATCAAATAAATGTTCAAATAGTTACAGTACTTCTTATTTAATACGAAAGAGACTAAAATAGCACTTAATTAAAAGTTCGTAAAAACAACAAAACTAATAAACGATTACGACCCAAAACGTCAGGGTATTGTTCCACAATGAATATTAACACTGGAATAGCTCGTCGCGTCGCAGTAGTCCCGGAAAGATAAATTCATCCCCTGGCCGGGAAATGGAACATTTTTCACGGCGCCTAACGTTAGGTGTCACATGCGCGGAGCGAAGACGCCGTTACTTACGTACTACGTGAGAGGAATACAACGCGCGCCCGAATTAGCTCCTGCGCTGTATTCTTTCACCGGCTATATTGCTGTTTGCACTTTCATTATATTTGGTGACATTTTCTATTAAAGTTAGTCTACGTTAGTGCTACTTTCTATCTTTATTCCATGAAAGAAACGAATACGAAAATGGCTTAAAAAAGTTGATAATACCGGTGATCTTAAATAAGTGGAGAGTCTGTTTATTTTTAATAGAAATAAACAATATTACTCACCACCTTAATGCTTAGTTCTCTGCTTGCAGATACCTGGTCGCTGTGCTGTCAAGTCAATTCTTCAAGTCATCGGGCGTAAGTGATGCTTCATGGTGGCGGACCATCCAATGCACCGGCCCGTTCCAGTCCGGTGTGTTTTCAAACTACCTCCCAACTTGTACGATGAAAGAAAGAAGTTGCTGTACCCACTTTTAGACCGTCTAGTACATAACGTAATTAGATATGCAACTGCTCTATGAAAAATGTTATGTTTTTTTTTATGGTTATGTAATTTTTTTCAGATGAGTGCAAAGGGAGCCAGCTGAAAACCAGCGCAGGGACGGTTTAGGCCGTCCCTGCATATGCTGAGCTGGCTCCCATGGCCACGCTTTTTTTCTTTATTTACTACTAGCGGTCGCCAGCGACTTCGTCCGCTTGAAGTTTAGAAATTCAAAACAAAGTTTTATATCTTATTTTA
>QDHC01000091.1:726413-746013 GCA_013186455.1 Papilio dardanus tibullus | reverse complement strand
TTTTTTATTTATCTCGTAATTTAAAGCGTTTTAACGCGCTATTGGAATTTATTGAAGCACGAAGTAAAGGCCGGGATGACAGTCGTCAACCGAAATTCAACGATTATCGACCATTAAATAATGCCCTCATACAACACAAGTTTCCACTGCGTTAATTACTTTGCTACAGTCCAATAAATATTCACGATGTGACAGTTTATTGAGAGAAATTTTCAGCAAATTGCCAACGAATTTTGATCCACAAGAGAAACTACGAATTCCAATATGATCATCTTGATAAAAAAAAAACCTGATTTCTTTTGAAATTAGAACATCTATCTACAGCAGTACTTATAATTATGGTAATAATCTTTATATTTATGTGCCAGGAAGCTGCAAAATGGTAGTAATGACTCAAAAAGAGTATTGGAATCCGATGCTAGAAGGCGCCATCGCGGTATCCTGCCAGAATAAGGCTTATTGGTCAGATATCGCTTGGAGCTTACCATAAACCTTTCCTTCTCCGATGTTCAACAATATTCTTCAATTGACAATATCTACATTTTATACCGACATCTATAAATGCCTGTAAAGCGTGGCGTTTTGTACATATTTGATTTTTGCCATTTCGGCGCTGACGGAAGTGGTTGGTAGCGGTGGTGATGATTAATACTTCGTCTTATCCATTTATTATAGATCAGTGATATTTTATGCGCAGTTCTTTGTTTCAGTCTATTCTGACATGTAAATTAGAAAAGTTTGCTATACTATTTATACAGAAAAGTTTAATTAAAACAGAAAAAATATAGAAATAACAAGTTCCATCAGAAAGTCGTTACTTAAAAACGCAATCACGGAATTGCATTTGCAGTTCGTGATAAACTAAATTAAGACTAAAATAATCTGATTGCGGAAAAATATTGATAATCCCGGATTTCTTTATTAGTTAATTAATTAAAATAAAACATATTGTAGGTTAGTAACACTTATTGTTTTTAATATTAGAATCAACAAAAAATATCTAGTACAACTTAAAAGTATTGAAGTAAATAAAGTGATGAATTTCCATATTTATCGTGAATAGTAGCTTTGGGACGAATTTAGACTTTGTTTCGTCGTAAATCGTGAAAATAGTAACTTTCATAGCCGAAACCGGTGCAGATAAATTCAGAAAATGCTTAAAAATATTATACATAATATTATTTTTTTATTACATCTTTATAGTATAAATATCTCACTAGAGTTTGTGTTTTTACTTTTCATGAAGTATTTGTCCCTCTAGGCTAAAAACAAGATCGCATTAAATTTCTACAACGTTACGTCTGCCAAATTAAACTAAATAGCCTCGAGAGTAATTCGCGTCTTTCCTTCATTTCAAAGAGATAAGGCGCTTGACGTTTGGAGTCGCGGCGCTCGCACATCGTTTGTCACAGCGCCCTCTGGCGACTGTGTCACCGTGTCAAGCTTATCGCTATTTCAGAATTCACGTTCCGATAGCAAATTCTGTGCTTTTTGAATTTAGAACTGTATCAAATATGTTACATGAACTTCGTAAGGCTATTTAATTTTTTAAAATTAAAACTCAAGGATTAATTGAATTTGCTTATATTAGAAGTCACTAAAACAGAAGATAAACAATAAAACTTTTTTCATTTGACGGAATAAAAAGTCACAAACTAATTTGTAAAGCAAAGGCAAGTCAAGTCGTACAACGTTTCCGTACAACTGTATCCTTTTTGCGACGTAAATTGGAACGCATAGTAATTGATTCATTAAATAACTTCTTTCGCCGCATACCCTCAGTCGTGAATAGTTTTTACTTGTACAATGAATTAATGGAAGTGGTCGTTTGTATGTAAATTGAATGTTAGCTGCAACTGAGCACACTGTAGGCTCTGGCTGGCAAGATGATCAACATTTTTGTACATGTGATAGAAAATACCAACTATATGTTTTGTGTGAGACGTCATCTGTAGATTTATTTTTAGTTTTAGTATGTTTAGAGACCAAATGCACAAATGCTATAGCATTATTATACCTAGATAATATTTATTCTTAAACTATTTTATTTTATTAAGCACTCTCGATGGATATGAATAATTTTCTTCATAAATCTGAAATTTCACCGCATCGGTAACAAAGTAAGTACATTTACATTTAATGTAAATTAAAAAACTTGTCCAATAAATCCTTTACTTGTGTTTAAAACGGTATACGGACTGTGTTATTTTCCTCTTCGGCATTCATTTGGTAAGTTTAATTGCGTCGCTCTTTACAGTAAACAAAAACTTCAAACAACCGTTAAACATTGGTCGGGAAGCGAACACAAGTTCCGCAACCGTCGAGGAGGTTTTACTGAACATTTCGAATGTAATGCTTGTTCGTATTTTAATTTTATTTCGACTCGCCAGCACGAATCCGGAACGTATTTCAACAAAGAACTGAACTATTGATTGTTCAATTTTTTATTGAAAAAAGTTGCTTTAATTGTACATTATTGCTAGCGGATTTTTTTTTGAAATAAACGGACTATGAAGTGGCTTTAGTTTTAGTTTGATATTAATTGGAAGGGTTTTTCCACTATAAATTGAGGATACTTGAAAAAAATCCTTAAAGCACAAACCAGAGTAAACTGTGAAATTATTCTGCTTCTTGATTCATAGCTTCATAGGGTAGTATTTTCATTTGTTTATTATAATCTGTATTTAAGCGGATGCCAATAGATGTTCTGTCGTATTTTTTCATGATGCTGTATTTGTATACGTAATATAGATTGATAAACATGTCGTAACTGTGTCAGACACATGCACTAGTTTCCAATGCTGCATGAAGCCCCACACCTTTATTACATTTATAGGTCTATGACATTTATTTGTTTTATTTTAATCCCTACATCCAACTATTACATATAATTGACATGCCTACATACGTAGCATAAAATCTGAATTAGCAACATGAAAGTGTGTGGTGCCGGAGGCCAAATTTTAGTCCACTTTCCCTTCCTATCCTTTTCTTATAACGAAATGACGGGAAGGGGAAGTGGATTTGCTGGGGGTGGGGACGCACAGGAGGATGAATTATCCTTTTGCTGTGCGTCTCCTCCTTCGTAGATTAAGGGTAGGCAACTCATCTGCAATTGCAGATGTCTATGGGCAGTGGTAGCTTCGCTATTTGGGTGAATTGGGATGGCCGCTTGCTCGTTTGCCACTTTATAATATAAAAAATAAAAGATTTTGAAATTACAATGGATTTCTGCTGACGAATCATAAATGGAAAAATCCTATTGTTATCCCACCTTTTTCAAGAGTTTAAAAAACGATTATATGTTTTCGTATGAATGTTAATATTGTGATAGTGGAAACTATATTTACATAGTTATGCAACAAATATCACGGACCTTGTCTAATGTATATTAAAATTTCCGCAGTGTTATTACCAAAAGCAAGAGTGCAAGCGTAAAATTCGCAAAGCAGAAGCTATAATAATAAAAGCTCGTGCTTTCAATTTGTGTTATTACAGGCTGGGGACATTATAAAGTGAAACGGAACGCTCGCCGGACGGCACCAGATATCGGCTAAACTGTGGTTTCAGCCACCACGTGAATTAAATCACTTCAATGTTAATACACAATGGAGCTGAACAGGAAATTTTCATAATCCGATACAAAATTCGTAGCCAAAATATCATACACTGCAAAATAATAACTGATTTTATAATAAAGAATACGTGAATGTGACAGATATTCCACCTAAAATATCAATTAAAATGTTTATAACATTAATTATATTAATATAAATCATGGCTACATTCAGATATATTTTAAAACCGCATGTTTAATTATTTGACATTAAACCTCCTTAGTAGCCAAAAAGAGGTTAAGGAAAAAGAGCTGCCCATGTGCGCGACGCCGTAATAAAGAATATGGAAAAAAGTGACTAGTTTCATTAAAATTGGTCAATGATTTGAGAATACGTGAAGTACGAACATACAAAAAGTGAATTTGCATAGTGAATATGTCATTATTAAAAAATAAACATTATTTTATCATTTCAAAGCGGGAAACAAGAACAATCTTTTTTATAAAAGTCGTAACAAAACTGATAGCATCAAATAACCTTTGATCTCCGTAGCCATTTTTTATTGGTAATCCTCGAATGAATACGTAATTTCATTTCTCGTAAAACAAAGAAGATTCAGTCCGAAATATTTACTGATTCTTTAAGAACGATATAAAGTGAAGCTATGGAACACATTTCCCATCTTCAGTATCGTAAGAAAGTTACTCAAATATTCATGAGTGTGGAAGAGGCCAAGATTCTTTCACTCCTGCTTATGAGAAACGCCCTATATGGGGTGGCCAGCTAACGCAACCACTTTTATTCCCTTAAACATCACAGGCTTTTCTGGTAAGTAATTCGAATTTAATTTTTAACCCTTATGTACTTTTTTAACATTTTTAATTTGTTTTCATTTCATCTCTTATTCTTATCTTATCTTACTAATATTATAACTGAGACAAACTTTGTATTTTCGTATGTATTGAAATAACTCAAGAACTACTGGGCCAATTTCAAAAATTCTTTCACCATTCGATAGTTAAATTATCCCCGAGTAACATAGGCTATATAATTTAATTTCACGTGGACGAACTCGCGCACAACAGCTAGCATTAATATAAAAAATAAATATACTAAATAATAAAATAAGCTGTTCATAAAGATGCAAGAGTGTCTCAAATAAGTTGCAGTAGCACAATATAATACTGATACAACGCTATTATGAAGGGCATACTTTGGCACGAGCTGTTTAATTATTCATCTCATTAGACAAGTTTGCAAGCGTTCCTTTGTAGAGACTTCTAGTTGGATCAAGCTGCAGCGCCGATAGCCCAGTTTACTTCGGAACTTTGCTTCGGAAGTTTTGAATATATGTCGCGCTTCTGGCATTCCTCCTCGCAATTGGTTGTCACTGATGATAATAAATTATACCACAGTTGTTCTAAGTTTTACAAGTTTTGAATGCTTACAAATTCTGTACACAATTTATTCTACGAACTTGTATCAACTTCTTAAATGTCATTTTTTTTTATCTTATAAATATACATACTCTATTTAGAAATGTGTCAACGGTTTCTTCTTTCGTTTCAATTCAGTATACAATATACCGTTTTATTCGCTTAATCATTGTTTTTTTTTGCAATATCTCAAATTGTGAATTGAATTGATATTAGACTAGAGTCAACGATATTTGTCTCGTTAATAGAGGTTTCTCGTTAATCCGAGTTTCTCGCTTATCATATTTATCTGTAATTTATATTCAAACTGGTCTAACTCAATTTTATTAACTTATTTTCTAAAGATATCGTTACAGAAATGTAGTAAATCTATAGCAGAATACAAAAATGCAGTATTATCTATATCAATACTTAATCCAGCACGTCGTATGTGAATTAGCATCCATTTATTTAGTCGTCGGCTACCGTCTAGTTTGCAGTGCATTGCATATAGTATCAAACCTGATAATAAATTAGGGATTACCGTGGATTTAGGAGCGCCATCTGGTGACCGCAACTGCTGAAAAGTGATCGGCGTATAATTTCTAACATAATTTAGTGTTATGTTGGATTTATACGTTCCTATTTGATTGTCCGTCATATTTTAATGTTGATACTTAGTATAGTATAGTTCGACCCATGATGGGTTCCATTTTCCGCAACTCCTTGACTAGCGCGTATTTTGCGTGACTTCACACATATCTTTGAATTTCTTCTCCGATATGTGCAGGTTGCATCACGATGTTTTCCTTCACGGTAAGAGAATCGGGTAAATATGTACATATGAAAAACGAAAAACACATTAGTACATGGCGGGATCCAAACTCTATGTTATTATCTTTTCATATCATTTATAATTTATGTTTATAGAAAAACACGTACCTGCATGTAGACGACGTGGTGCGTAGATAAGCTACCACAATTTTCACAGAGATCTGTTACTAATATTCGCATTTAATCTGATCCCCCGATCGTTTGTTCTCTTAAATATACCGATGTAAGAACACACATACATAAACAGTAATTATCTTTTAACTTGTACTTTTTCTGAAACATTTTTCTGTTACTACGCTATTTAATTAGCAATTTAAATTCGAAATTGAAATATTGCATCGCAAGTAGGGACTAGTTCGCATTCAAGTTGTGTCACAAAGTTAGATCCTATTGGGAATTGTACTGCAAAGTATAACTTTATTTTTTTGCATTAACTTCAAGTCAGTTACAAACTTTCCGCTATTGTCTTGTCTCAAGTTTTTTTAAGCAAGAAATGAATACAATTTTCATAATAAAATGTAATAAATTTATACCATGAAATTGAATGATCCAAAGTTATTTTTTGCCAAGTTATTAAATTATTAATTACAGAATAAAATTTAATTATTAATTTAACTAAAATGTATTAGGTATCCTATACAAAGCTTTAGTAGCAACATTGTCAGATAGCAAAGGCAGTTAAACTGGACAGGATATCTAGTAAACGGCTTGATTACTTTAAGCCACATATAAACTTTGCTCCAAACATAGTATTACTTTGTTGTAAATTAGGAACTATCGCATATGAGCATTTATACTACTACATCTTGTAACAAAAAGCTAGTAATATTTAAAAAATAAAGTAATTTCTTACGTCAATTCTTATAATAACAAACTCAATCATCTTTAAATTAATTAGTTTTAGAATTAAAAACAATAATATAACTTAAACTCAGGCACATTTTGTTTGGCACGAGTTCATTTACTATCTATGTGCTGTAAAATTATGCAAGCTTATTGTATGTTATATATTATATACACCAGTGTAATAAAAATAATTAAATAAAATAAAGAACAACGATCTACAAACATTGCAGTTAACCACATAGGTATATGAGTTTTCAAAACAGTGAGACTGCTTGTTCGTATTCAAGTTGCGTCTTAAAGTTAGATACTATTGGAACTTGTACAAGGTATCTTCTTTCGCGTTAACTCCGTCAGTTACAAAGTTCCGCATATTGTCTTACAGTCGGACTATAGTGAAAAAGTCACACTCTATAGTGTCACTGCAGTTTTTAACGATCTTAGACATTGTAAAGAAAAACATTGGTTACAGAAATAATGGTAACTGGCCAGCATGTTGGCATAAATGCACGTTGGAAAATATCAAATGATATCATCCAGGATTACAGCAACTAATTCTAGTCTTGCCATCTAAATATATCTATACTTAATATTATAAAGAGAGAAACTTTGTATTTTTGTTTGTATTGAAATAACTCAAGAACTACTGGGCCGATTTCAAAAATTCTTTCACCATTAGAAAGCTGCATTATCCCCGAGTAACATAGGCTTTATTATTTAATACCACGCAGACAAAGTCACGCACAACCGCTAGTTACGAAATAAAGTTAATGAGATAAACGATAACACCGAATTTTAAGTAATGTAATATAGATTTTTAGTATCCCACAAACGACATAATAAATTTCAAGTAAAGTGGAGCATGCTCATAACATTTACACGAGCAGTAGAGGGTTATTGTTCTGTTGTCCGTGACATCCGACATGTTCTGCATGTCTAAGCGGTTCATTGTATGCAACTAATTTATTAGCTTCTTGTTATACTTACTAAAATCTTAACACTCTAACTTTACCACGCAGAGTTTTTTATTGGTCACTAAGAGAGACTTTTCCAGTTAAAGATTTAAGGACACACTTTAGGACGTAAAGTGTAATTAATGAAAGTTTTATGCAGATACGAAGTAAAACAAATATAAATTTCATAAGATACTTGAAAAATTTCAACGTCTATAATAAAAGTCGGTCTCACAAAGCGTAACTATTATTTAAGCACTCCTTTGTCGAATTGGACTCTTTCTATTTCAGCACAAGCAAATTGAATCGCGGAAGTAATTTCTCGTTCCTATTATTCTTTATTGACCCACTTCCATTCCATAAAACTGGCTAAGAAATAAAAGCAATTTTGATTAATCTTCAGCCTTCAATTAAAACGTTTGCTTTGCTTCGAGCTCTAAAAGAGTTTAATTAAGAGTACCTAAGGGTTGAATCCGCAGATTATGTTTAAGAAGAATTAATTATCTGTATTTTTATTGCCCCTCTGGTATCTGAAGAAAGTTTTTCATGATTTGTAACTTTTAATTTATTTTAACTTTAACTTAACTTTTAATTTGCATCTCCGTATAATTATCAATCTAACAAAACAACATAATTTTTTTTTAAAAAATATAATATATTTCAAAAACATAACTTTGAAACAGTAAACGGAAAAATAAGTGAAACATAAGCTTTACCTTAATTGGCTGTAAACGAATCCTCAACAAATAATAAATTAAATAAGCTAAAAATTCAAAGCCACTGTGTAAAAATACAAATAAGCACTCTAAAATATGTATTCTAAGAGAAAAAGTCTGACCAAATTCATCTTTACAAAAATTAAAAATGGTTTGTTTCAAAGTACGGCTATGTTCATATATGTCATTGTTACAATGTCAAATGTTTGTCAGCAGATTATGAATTGGGGCCACCTGCAGATTTAATTGCGCACCTGGCAGACGGTAAAGCCATCTTCCGTTCACTCTGAAATATGTTTTGGTTATTTACGCATACACGAGAACACATATGAAGATTTATTATCCACGAGCTGTCTCGTTTTAGTGTAATATTACCAAATTATTTGTGCATTTCTGCACTATTTGATAAAGTACATAGTAGCAGTTTTTATTAGTTTTTTAATTGTTGTTATATCAAAAAGTTACTATTTTTTAACGAAGATAGTCAAATAAAACATTGAATTGGTGAACCAGGTGAAATACCACGACCACACAGAAAACAGGCGTGAAATGAAAGCAATTCCGTGTTTCATGCAACGACTGTTGTGCCAGAGACCTAAGTTTAGTCCACTTTCCCTCCCTATTCTTAACTTATAAGGAAATGATGAGAAGGTGGATATGGCGGGGGAGGAGACGTATAGGAAGAGGAATTATCTTCTTGCTGTGCGTCTCTTCCTTCGTATATTAAGCGTAGGCAAAGCATCCGCAATTACAGATATCTATGGGCAGCGGTCGCTTACTCGTAGCTATTTCAGTGAATCCAGGTGGCCGCTTGCTCGTTTGTCACATTATAATATAAAAAAATGTGAATATCTCTACAAATAAGTATATAATGTAATAATAAATAAGTGTTTCATATTTCATATCTCATTACACTTATGTCGCATGTTTTCAGCTGAGACACAACGACATAATAAGGCGTGTTTCATCTCAAAGTAATTTGTTACGCTCAATGCTTTTTTCCTCTATTTCCGAAACTACATATGTTTTTCTTTGTTCTATTAGCAACAAAAAGAAAATCACTATTAGCGTCATATTTTATTAATAGTTATTATTGTATTTTGATAGAACACTTTTAATAGCTTTTTACATTTTAATTTTGGTAAGCGAAAAAATACGTTTATAAATTTCTAAAAATAAACTATAATTAGAGGAACATATTTCGAAACACTAAAGTGCAGGTGGACTAAAGAGGAGCAATTACGTAATACTCAAGAAAATAATTTTTATATTAAATAAAAATATTTTTTTACATAATAACTAGAGTTTTATTAAAACTGGCAAGGGATTGAACGTTAATATTAAACGGAGAATTCAGAACAGCATTCCGTTAGAAAAACGGAAGTTGGTCGTTTTACTTTTATGATCCATGAGCAACGTTTAGCTAAACGGTAATAAGGCAGGTCAGAATAATTTGCCTTCTTATTTTACTCTGAGTGCTTTTAATTAACTGCACAGGTTTAAGTGGCTCTTTGTGGAAACGAAACTCGTTATTTTTTTTTATTTCTTTATTATCACTCTATTAAAATATTTAGAGATTTCAATTACAGTTATTCTAGTTTATTGAAATATTAATTGCTATAAGTTTAATTATATTAATTTGTTTTTCTTTTAACAAGATTAAATATGACCTATATCGATAAGTGCGGAAAAATAAGCTTATTATGGTATTTACGTTACCACTACTGTTTATTAAAGTTAAAGATTTGATACAATTTGCGTGCAGCATCTTTGTAATATGTAGTTTAAATATTTTAGTAGGATATTGTGCAATAAATCCATACTACAAATTTAACATAAACTAAAATGAATGCATGCTCAAGATCCACACAGGCCGGCAGCAACGGTTCTTTTAAATCTCTCAAAGAGAATTTTTGCTAAAACATATTATGTTCGTGGCACAAGAGATTTCGGACATAAAGCATTTATTAAGGCTTTAAACTGAAAAGTAGAGCATGGTGTAGTTTAAAATTCACCATTTTTTTGAAAAATACATGGAAGCGTAAACCTTTTAAGATTTTTCTTTATATAATTTATAAATGGTACGTTTGATGTGGATAGCTATGTAGTTTTTGTTAAGCATTCATTTATTTTTTTCTAAAAGGAGGTTAATATTTTGCGGTTAATAGAATAAGAACATCGGTGGATATGAGGTTTAGCTCATGACTTGTAAACCGCAGGTCCCGATGCTCTTACGATGAATAATAACATCGTGATGCAACCTGCACATATCGGCGAAGAAATTCAAAGATATGTGTGAAGTCACGCAAAATACGCGCTAGTCGTGGAGTTGCGGAAAATGGAGCCCATCATGAGTCGAACTACTAACTAACTACTAAATTAATAGAATTATTTTAACCTGTCTTGTAAATTTAAATAACTTTAACGATACTTATACTGAAATATCTACAAAGACAATTTAGCATAATTCCTTTTCTATAATACTCGTAACAACTGAAAAGTATTTTCATTTCCCTGTATATTCGACGACGTGACGCTTACAGGTGCGTGACGTTAGCACGCTGTCACACCTGCAAGTCATTTGTCACGCTCGTTGTTTTTCTGTTACCATGCCAACGTACGTTTGCCTTTGTTCCATCTGTAGCAGAGCCGCCAACTGTTTCCCCATTTCACGGAAAATCGCTCGATTTCGCAAGTTTAATGTAGTAGCAAGGTCGCAATGGAATTATTGAATAATTCAACATTTGCTAACATACATGTTTGTTTAAAATGTATTTTTTTTTGAGTTCTTTATTAATGACATAACTAAGAAATGGAATCAGAGAGACGTTTTTTAACTTAAATAGATTTAATCTTTAATCCAATAAAAACAAAGCCATGCTATGTTAGTTGATTTGACATGTTGTTTTTTTTACCCATTCTAACCAGTTTAATTTTCTCGTCTAGATATAGAAAATAAAAATATTTTAAAATGCCTTTACAAATACATGAGTCGGGAGAAATGTTTTTGACGTTGCCCTCGTCACTGAGTAGAGAATGTTAATCTTTGTTTGTGACATTTGATATTGTACGAGATATTTGAATTAATCGCTTTATATTTGCAGTGAATATATTTAACTTTGTTGTATAGACGATTTTTTATGTGGCACGGAGAATAATATATGTATATCCTAGCCAGTAATACATAACTAGGCACACGTCTTTGCATTAGACCATTTTCATAAAAAACTGACTTATGGCGGAATTTTCAAAGGCCACTCAATTTGTAAGATCGTCTTACATGTTAAATCCACGCTTAAACGCCACTTAGATTTTAAGCGACGCTTAGGTAACGAAGTATTTGAGTGGCCTTTAAATATGCGGCCGTTACTGCTTTATTGGTGTGTCTTAAATCGCGCGCTACATTTTGGAACTATAATAATATGCGCATACAGCTACGTTCCAGGAAATACGATAGAAGACGTCTAAGTGACGGACGCTTTAAAGCCTTTTGTCTATATGCAGTCTGTTGCCAGAACGGAGTGTCCTACGTATCCATTGCTACGCTTTTATGTTCTTAAGTGCTAAGGAGCTAAGGAATTTATGCTTACTGTATAATGTACTTTCCTTTTGATGTACAAAGAAGATTTTAGTAACGTTTGAGGAATTTGCTTGAAAGAAATGTCTTTTTTATGCAATATGAAACTTGCTTTTTGTTCATAAACGGTCTTTTGTTGATTGTGTAAGAAAACATTCTTCGGTATTTAAAATGACTGGTTACCGTTGCAACTGACTGACGGGCCGTCATTGACGATCTCCAATGTGTAGACCCTCATCCTACCCGTGAGATAATGTTGATGTAGTCGCAATTTAATCGAATAGTTTACTATAAAATCTTTTCTATAATGAGATGTTAAGATATTTCAACGGAACGCAGATTGCATTTTGTTCATTCTCATCTACAATTGTTCGATGAAATTGTAGCTGATACGTTCGGTAAACGCAATTTCGAAATAATGAAAAACGTAAATGCGTTATTGGTCGGTGATATCGCTTATTGATCGAATTCGTGAGAGAAAATTGTTGTATCTTTTTAATTAAAGTGCAATACATTGATACATTTGTTGAAGGTTTAATAGGTCTTGTACAAAATTAAGCACTGATTTTATTATTATAAGTGTATAATACAAAAGCGATCAAAATTAGTCGACTACGCTGGGCGGGACACGTAACGTGAATGGATGAGTGCCGGGTACCCAAGCGTCTGCTAGAGAGCCAGCCAGAGGGACGTAGATCGCGTTGAAGGCCGAAACTGAGATGGCGGGATGACTTCGAAAAGGACCTTAAGAACATCGGCGTCAAAGCATAGAAGCAAAAAGCCTTGAGTAGGCAGATGTGGAGAAATTTACTGGACCAGGTCCAGGCCCACTCGCGGCTGTAGTGCCTCAGATGATGGTGATAATACAAACGGTTCACACTCTTCCATGTTTTTATAATTTCATCGTTATTAATTGATTTAAATTTTAAACAATAAGTGTAAGAGAACGTAAGAAGATTATAAAGTCTAATAGCACAATTAAAGTTAACAATGTATAAGTTTTCTTAACAATAACCCTGATTATAAAAACTTGTTCGGCTGCAATCCGAGGTATGCCTGTTTGCACTAAAGCAAATTTGTTCGCCGAGTATGAATTGAGAACAACTGCAGATTTAATTGCTCACCTGGAATCCAAAGCGAAAAGGAAATTAAAACGTGTTGAAAGCGCGAACGTGGGTGTAAAAGTTAATGATTGCAAGAAATTGTGTTACTTTTATAGGTGTATTTGATTTTAATTTATTAATTAAGTTAGTTTTGTGCATACAATATTTGTAAAAATATATTAATTTAAAAAACACTAGTGTAATAAGATGCTCCTGAATAATTTTGAATATTACGTGTCTTTTTGGTGAGAAAGTACTAGCCCATAATCATGATCAATCTTTGTTGTAGTCGTCTTTAGCTTAGAGAGCTTAAGGAGGTTCGTAACCTTTCACCGCTTAGCTTACAATTAAAATTAACATAACTGTTGTGTTGTCAGTTAGAAACAAAATTACGCGCGACGTATTATATTTTCAGTAAAAGTTATTTTGTTGTTCTAAAGCACGGTAACCTCTTTGATAATATCTCAGGTTACAAGAGAGTTTATAAATATAAATGTTCCATTACATTCCGTTTAATAAAGTTAACGACAATTTTATGTGTGTATAGCTGTATGGAGTCGATAAGACGAACTGTCGCATTTTATTGTCATTTGTCAAGCATCCCTGGCTTTCTTCCATTTTGCACCCCTGATGTTCGGTGGTTTTGTAAACAATATAACAAGAAAACAGTGAATCAAGAACCCTATTATCTTTGACTACAGTATATGCCAATCCATTTTATTAAGTTTGGTTTTGAACCACTGATCGAATCGCAGCATTATTAGCTTAGGGCATCCCTAAATTTCCAGCTGTTTTTATCCTTTGAATTGAAATCAGTTTCCAAAAATTTGTCTTAAATATCATTATTTGGTATAGACGCATCTCTACTATACTATTGTAATATTAACAGAAAATAAGACTAACACAGTCTAAGGATAAGAATTCCTTATAGTACAATACCGTTATGAGGTAACAAATGTTTTTAAAATGTCATTTATAAGTCTGTCTGGTTGTATGAAGTGGCCTTTGTAAGATTATCTTAACAATTCTCATAATCGCCTCTCGCGACACCCACAAGAGACTCCTTATCAGATTTTCTTACTCCGCCACCACATTGGATTACACGCCACTTAGAAGCTTGTGTTTGGATAAGCCACGCTATTATCTGATAATAACGGTGTTTATTATTAAGAGTTAGCAATTTCTGATTATCATGGTGAGGATAAAAAAATTACAAGTGATTGTAGATTGTTATTATAGCTTAATAGCTAACGCTTGTAAATTCGTCCGCGTGAAGGATAATTGAAAAAAAACGATAAATAAAATTATTGGAGATAAATTACATGAGAATAATTTTCAATTGCTGTCAATAGCAACGACATATTAAAATACTTTGGAAAAAAGAAACAAAACATATTTATTGGCAGACATATTGTTACACAGTAAAATAAAACAATTAAAAAAGAAAAAAAAGCGTGGCAATAGGACCCAGTTCAGCATATGCAGGGACAGCCTAGACCATGCCTGCGCCTGCAATTTACAGGATGTTCTAAAAGTGTATGACGTTGACGGCATTTTGTCAAAGTACTAAGATTTTAATAGAGGTATGTTTTGATTGCATAGCATGTGACACACTAAGTCGAGGCTCGCCACGGATTTACCGAGGCATCTGAGGCGGCTCGCACTCGCCGCATATGCAGGTCATTATAACCGCACTTGACATACTGCCTGTTACTGGAAAGTCTACGACCAAGTTTAAGTCGCCTATGCAATATTATATTTACACAAAATGTTCTAAATTGAATTGAAAATGTATTATTGCCATGATTGTTACCTCTTACTCATATTAAGTTTTGAAGTAATTGAGGATGATTTCCTAAACCTTGGTAGTCTGGAACATTTTTGAAGGTTACAGGAAAGTTGTACAATTTATTAATTAAGTAAGTTAAGCAATATGGTTTGATAAATGGTTACGTATTTTATAAAAAATAATAAAAATTTTGAGGGAATCGCATTATTGTCATTTCGAATTCTAGCAAGAACTAAGTATAAATAGTGTATTTGGGATTAGAGCGTATCTAGCACCATCTGGCGGACGGAACGCCCTGACAAGTGATTGGACGTGCGCTGGTGACGTCACAAAAACTCATCCACATTCTCATCAAGCAACGTTCGCAGACAGAAAATGTGGTTCAAATATATTTCTACAAGAAAACTTTTTTATCGTTTATACACGACTTTTTACATACATAATTAACTTCAAAATAACAAAATGGCTCGTAGACATTTTGGCAGATTATCTATACTAATATTATAAAGAGGAAAACTTTGTAGTTTTGTAGAAATAACTCAAGAACTACTAAGCTGATTTCAAAAATACTTTCGCCATTAGATAGCTATATTGTCTCTGTGTAATATAGGCTATATTTTTTAATTCCACGCGGACGAAATAAACAACACATCGAAAAATTATAAAAAAATATCTCAAATAAATTACATTAGGGTTGTAACACGTCATTAGTTAATGAAAGTTTAAGGAGTAGGGAAAACAGTTTATTTCGCGCTTTCCCTCAGCACTTTAGTACTTCTTAGTAAATGTTATTAGGCTAAAACGTTATTATTGTGTGGCGTTAAAAATTTTATCCGTGAACCCGACTGGTTTCCCAATTTTCAAATTCGGTTGCACCCAATCACTCGAATGTCGTGATACCGACTGATACCAGTTTATCTCTTTATGACAGTACTTGATTGTGTATCAAAAGCTTGTACGCTTTTATCGTTGATTACATAATAGATTCTATACTATTGAAAATGAAAATTACAGAAAACGTCTATACAAAATATTCATTAATATGTAAACATTTATTACGTTAAACTGATGAAAAAATATAGCTGACCTACTTACACTTTCAGAGCAGGTTTAACTAAATGGAAATGTGGTGCGTAATCCTCAGAGCTCTTAATTACCTTGCACAGAAATAATTATTTTTTAACCAAGAAAACCAGCCGGCGCAGAATTTTAATTTCTCTTTTTGCATGTTAGTTAAGGAAATTGTAAGTGGTATTTATTTAGATTTTATTTTCAATACTTATGCTCTTTAATTAGCGAATAAAAGTCATTGAATTTATAAATGGAAAACGAATAAGTAAAAATTGCCTGGATTTTTACAAACTCAGAAATGCTTTATTATTTTTGGTATGGGATTCATTTTTCATTATTACTTAATTGTTTTTTTTTTATCAAGTTGAAGTAGGCTATAACAAACCTACAATACTACAGTTTGTTTTACAATGTGCACATAAATTATATTCACGTAACTAAAAAGTTTCTCTACCTCTTCTACGCTATTGCTAATCAAGTCTAAATCTAATAAAATGTTTAACTTTAAGCAACGTTTACAAAATAAACATTTAACAAAAAGTAAGTGGAAGTAAACTGGGCTATATCGTTAGCACAACTCGGTCACAACTAGAAGTCTCCACAAAGGAATTCTCGGAAATTTCTCTAATGAGATGAATTATTAAACAGCTTGCATCGACGGATGCTTACGGTATTAAAATACTTCAACGAAACGATGAGATACGGTACATACTATAATTTTTATAAAAATAAGGTCTACAGAAGTAATTAATCTTTTTGACAAAACTTTATTAATATTATGACAAGTATTTTAACAACAATTAGCTCTTAAATATCGATAAGGTTTAATTAACTGATTTATTTATTTAACACCATTAAATTGTCGCGGTCGGTGTGGGTAATTCTAGAGTGCTACATGTGACACCTCCATACATTAAAGGGGGTTACCGTGTAATCCCGTACGCACTTAACAAAACTTGAGCGATCGCTCTACATTTTTGGTAAAACAGATTGTTTCGCGAACATACCCTTAATGTTTTAATTGAATGGTTATGTTAAGAAAGCATTTAGTCTTCATTTTATTTAGTCTTTTAGCCTTCAGTGTGTTCACAAGCCAACTTAGTAGACTTATGAAGTAAATTAAAGAAACAATTACCTATAACAAGATTGTAGAGTTACTGAATCTTGACATGCAAAAGAAAGAACCTGAGTATTTTACAATCACTTTAACAAAAACATTTTTTTAAAGTAATATTGATAGCTTCTAAAAAGTCTATCTTAGTTAAACAACTCTAAAATATGTTACGAATAGTTTATAACTGCTAATAATATTTTGGTAGAGTTCGCAATGCGTAAACTGATTATTATACATAACTCATCGTAATCTGATTACGAAGGTACACGGAGGGCTAATAAAATAAAGCAACATGTTATGACCCTTTTATATTCATATTGAATAATAATTTATATAATTACATCAATTATTTCGAATTTATATAACTATTTAGTCTTCATCAGTCCCATCTCCATAAGAATTCTATTATTTATACTAATATTATAAAGAGAGAAACTTCGTATTTTTGTATGTATTGAAATTAGTCAAGAACTACTTTTTGTATAATACAAAGTGGCAATAGAGCAAGTAGCCACCAAGCTTCGCTGAAAAATCCGAAGCGACCCCTGTGCATAGACATCTGCAATTGCAGATGCGTGCCTACCTTTAATCTACGGAGGAACCACACAGCAAGAAGATAATACTTCTTCCTATGCTTCCCCTCTCACGCTAATCCACTTCCCCTTCCCATCATTTCCTTATAAGAAAATTGTAAGTATAGAAAGTGGACTGAAATTAGCAACTAAAACTACTAAGGTCGATTTCAAAAATTCACCGTTAGAAACCTACACTATCCCCGAATAACATAGGCTATATTTTTTAATTCCTCGCGGACGAAGTCGTGAACAACAGCTAGTTTGGTGAACACAAAACCTTCAATGGCATTTATAAATATCAGCTAACAGTAATAAAGTCAAATATTAAGCTGCTCTAATAAACTATGGCTTGGAAATTTCATTTTGGTTAACCAAAAAGTACGAGTAGAGTATTTTAGCACTATGAAAGTAGTATCTTTATCACTTTTGTGTATAATTGCCAGCCATTTAGCACATCCATTAGTATATGCATAGGAAATGGTGTTTTAGGGTAACACTTTACGGTCCTTTGATATAGCTTGTGTACGACCAGCAAAAGAATCTCTAGTCCGTTACACTCGCTCATGAATATTTGAGTGACTCTCAGGCGATACTGAAAGTGGTGAATAAGCTATACATACGTTCGACTCTACAACAGTTTCTCATATAAAATTACTCTTTTCCTGATGTTTTGATACTTAAACGGCTTTACTTTTGATATTTTATGTTTTTACCTGTCCGTCTATTTTGAGTATAAGATACGTTATAAACCTTATGCTATGTTTAGCATTTAGCCGAATAATTTAAATTAAAATTATTTTTTATTAGAAATTAAATCTTAAAATTAGCATATATAATTTAACGTTAATATAATTAAACCAATCTATTTTATTAAATTCACCAGCTTTCCAATTGTCCACTATAAATAATTAATAGATAACGTCAACAAACGAGCGTTATTTGTACTCATTTTCCTAAATCCTGTTAAAGGTTTATGAGATATCAAATTAATTCACTAATAGCTCATATTAGTTCAAATTCAATGAATCGCTAACATGCTTCGTATTTTCAACTATGTTTGTTATTAACAAACTTCGATGTACATTTATACGTACAACTTGTGCTGAATATTGTTGTAATATAAAGTTCTACGGACGGTTCAAATGCACGATATTGGGTGTAGTTCTTATTGCTATAAATGCATTCTTAGCTTACCTAATAGTCAGTGACTTTTGACGTTAGAGTTTTTGGTTTTCATCCAAACAAATCTATCGTTTTAACAAATGTAATTACTTATATTAAATTGATCGAGAGAGTGTTTAAAGTTTATGTTTTCAAATGTGAACAGAGATAAATAGCATTGCTCGTGGAATGAATAGCAACGGAGCCAAAACATCCGTCTAAGGTAGACGGGACTTTACGGATAATCTATTTCGTATATTATAAAATCTTAATTCAAAGCTGCTATTAAAATATTCCTATATCTTCTTTTAACAAAATGCAGGAAGGGATTTCGCTGCTACTTTATTACATGTATTTTGTCAGAAAATTAAATTCCTACGTACGCAACATAACGATAATTCAAATACTAAAGCTGTATGATTATGGCGCAAAACGACACGACTAAGTCCGCGTTTGCCGCGGATTTAGTCTACATCTGTGCCGGGGCGATATCTCCCGGCACGCTACTGGTATAACACTTGACAGCCGTACTTGAAGTACAATATTTAAATAATACTGCAATATACAAAAAAAACAGGAAGTTGACATACTTAAGTATATTAAAATGATATATTAACTACTAGGACCTTTTGATAGCGGGTAATTTTGTTGTGAAAATATTTTTATATTTTCACAAAATATATTTATTTTAAAATGTGGTTGAAAATCTACCTTTAAAATCTTTACAGTACTGTATATTTCCTGCGTATGCAATTGTTTCGTGCTTACTATTCATGAAATCTTAAGTAGACAGGTGAGGTATTTTATAACGTCGTCTCTCCCCTGGTGTCATGACGCGTAGTCCACTGAGACAAACATCAAATAAAGTTGTTTTACTTACTTATCTGAATGT
>QDHC01000091.1:704544-726285 GCA_013186455.1 Papilio dardanus tibullus | reverse complement strand
CGTGTAACAAAATATTTAAAATACATCGTACACGTAACACTTTATAAACGCAAACATGAAAGTCAGAAAGTTGATTGAGGCGACATTTTTATACGCGACTGTACATTTACCTGCGGTTTCAGAAGCCCATTAGGTGTAGGAGCAAATTTATAATGCAAATACGATTACATGCCCGCCCCGAGTTGTGAGAGCTAATGCACTCGACTGCCGCTATGAATTGCAAACTGCACAAGTTCTTTCAATAAATAAATAAAATGTTCTATGAATTCTTAATGTTTACTGCCTCCTATTCATCTTTGCATTCAATATTGTGAAATATTTTCTTTGATCATAAATGCTTTATATCTCAGACAATATTTAGAAATATAATTTATTGCTTCGTTGTAAATAAAATATATACTTAAAAAAATAATTAAGGTATCAAAACAGTTTATGTTACAGGCATATAAATTTGTATATCTTGGAGTGCCTTTCTCTTACAAAGCGATTTATTTACATCAAAAAGGCTTTTACTAAAGTTTAGACTAACATCGAGAATCTACGATAACAAGCTGGTTGAAAAAACACTAAACTCAACTAATATAATTTATAATCGTTGGAAAATTATAATTATAAGAGTATTATAAAAAGAACATTAGCATTTAGTTTCGGTACTTATGTATTAAAGCACGATGGACAAGAAAACCGGTCACAATGGTCTAATTTGAATGTTTTCAGGCTGTCCGTTTACCCGGCGAGCAATGAATAGGCCCTGATCGCGATAACAATAGACACCGCCTCTCTACTCGCCTGAATACTGCTAAAGGGGTAACGGTTTTTTTAATCCATTGAAAAATATAAACTGGAATGTTTGGGTTTCGGTCCGTGTTTTTGTTGGCGTTTGTTGAAATTGTTTAGGTTTTTGAGGCTGTTACAAATTTTTAGATAAATATTTTATATTGACTTAACGAAGGAGTACAAACAATATTCTCTGTACGCTTCGGTGACAAGACATTTTATGTACATAAAATGTTTTATTTTATTAATGTTAATAAAATAGACCTCGGCATTGTTTTAAGGAGTTCCTAAATTTGTATCATAATTCTTTTTCTCTTCTAAATAAATAAGTAAAGTATAAATTATCCATTGTTACGGTTAAACAACGATCAAATATTAATTAACATTGTTTAATTAAAGATTAACAAAATAACCATGTTCATATTACCTATTTTTCTGATTTAATTTATCATTAATATTCTCTGAGGTCTTAGAGGAGCTACGGAAATTACGTTCCGTGTATTCAAGATGATGCCGTAATAAGCTGCCTATTTAGCACTACCCTGTGAATATGTGGAGTCATGTTTAGAACAGTTTAAAGTGTCCAGCTTAGGTTGCGAGGTTTCAAGAAATAACAATAGCAGCAATGTAATAGAACTAGGTATGCACTAGTTTAATATGAGATCCTATAAAACATAGACGCTCATTAACTACGACTCTAGTAGTCTCTACTAGAGTCTATTTTGAAGATACTACGTCTACATCTGCACTTTATCTACACGTTATCGTCAACACTACACCATGTGTACCGTGAATTTGTCTACGTAGTCGCTCAGCAAATTGCTTTTGAGTTTTTCACGTTGTAAAGGATGTTCTCGGGCTTTTCACAATTAGCTGCAGCGAAATCGTCGAAGAATAATCCCTTTTTACATTTGCAAACGTTTACACGACCCTGTAATTATTGTAGGGAACGAGAGTCGTAAATAAAACGGGATAAGCGTGGTTTGTATAAATCATTCGCCGCATCGCGGATCCAGCTTAATTCGCGGATAGAAGAACAAAGCCCACGAAAATAAATATAAACGGGACAGCAACAATGCTGCAAAATTAGATGCTTCCGTACTGAAAGCCTTTAATATTGATTAAGATATATTTTAAGCCCCGAGATGAATGGAGTCTTCAAATTGACTTTAATCAAGTCGTAATGTTTACATTAACGAAATATTTTTCAAAGAAAATTTCATTTTTATTGTACACGGATTTCTGCAAAGGGAATGTTTGATTTAAATTATTTCTAGCATGTAAGAATATAACCAAGACCACTTTGTTAATAAATAAAATTTATACATGGTCGTAGTACCTTCATAAGCAATTTTCTAGTTGCCTCGATCATGATTTTCTCCGAAGTTAAAGTATGGCCTGCGTCAGGCTTTGCGCCTCCAGTTACAACAATATTAGGCAAGTTTATTTCAAGAAATGCAATAACCGTAACTGTTGTCTTAACATCTTCATTAAAAGGGGGTAGAAAAAAATTATATAATATGGACTTTTATTTTTATGGTTAATAGCTTTGGTTAGCCTCAGGCCTTTCGAACTTCGTAACATAATTGCGACGACTACAGAAAAATATAGCTTTCATTGTTTTAGATTTTATTTCGATTCTTCTACTTAATTTATTGCTAAAATTAATAAAAATATACTCTTGGCGCATTCATAATTGTCCGTTATTAGTTTTTGTTTTTTAAAGCTATCATATTTCAAACTAATATTTATATTAGAATGATTCTTCTATTTGATATCCAATCGTAGTTTACAAAAGGAAATAGTTGAAGCGTTAGATGTCCAGTAGAGTGCACCATCAGCCGTGTCTATTGTTCGGTTGAAGGGTGATTTATTCATTGATATCTACAGTTCAATACATTTGACGTTTCCCTGTTATTGCTATTGTATATCTACATATATCTATATCTAAAAATATTATGTGAATTTTCCGTTATCGACATTTTTTTATATTTTACCAGAACATGAAAGTATTGTAAATTACCCCTACATCGTATATATTTGTAATATTTGATTAATGGAAAAATATTTTAACCTAAACTAATTGGCTACTTCGGTATTTAAGATCTATTAACAAATAGCGACCCGCCCCGACTTCGCACCGGTGCAATACTGATACTAAATACACTACAGAAAAACTGTGAACGTTATATAAAAATCTTCCTCTTCAATCACTCTATTAAAAAAATCGCATCAAAATCCGTTGCGTAGTTTTAAAGATTTAAGCATACGTAGGGACAGAAAAGCGACTTTGTTTTATATTACGTATGTAGTGATAATGTTTTAAGTACATTGGGCGGTGATAGTATATATGTATATAGTATTAATATAAAAAGCTGTATTTTCACTTAAAAAATAGTTATATAAATACGAGAAAGAATTATTGTAAGTGTTAATGTATTAGTTTCTTTTATAAATATATCTATTCCGTGATTGGAATAACACCCCAGGATAAAATAAGAACGAACGTATATTACAGCTGAAAATACTCAGCGCCCATGTTTTAGTAGTGGTTAGTAGTTGGAACAAATAAAATTGATCCTTGCAGAAACTAAATTTTATACATTAGATAAATGTAACAGAACAATTAAATAAACAGAATAAAACGATAGGTAATCAAAACTAAATTATGATTGTTAATTTAATAACAGTTTTGAAACAAAAATAATAATAGAGATATTAAAAATAAAAAAGAAAAATGAAAATACGCTATATCAGTAAACCGAAAAAACAAAAAACAGGCTAATGATACTTAAAATTTAACATGAAAAGTTAAATAGATGAATGGAATGAAGATAGCATATGACATATAAAAATTAAACAGTAGGTAAATATCAAGGAAAGGGTGAGAAAGTTTTGATAGTATAATTGATCAAAATGATTAGGGCGCAGTATAATTTGGTGCAAGGATATCCTGACAGGGGATTTCATTAGATGCAGCTTAACCACGACGAGTAAACATCGGGGACAAAATCCACGATATTTTCTTAAGTTTTTTTCCGTGTATGTGCTTTGAATTTCTATCCCAGCTTTATAACGTTGTTACTTACAGACTGAAAAGTAAACAAATCCTAAACGTAATTTTACGAGTACGAAACTAAAATGAATGAAAATGTGATTTTTATTTTCAGTCTTTACTTAAATTATAAAGGATGTCATATACGTTTGAGACAGCTTAAAATAGTACATTTTGCACATTACTTTTAAAGATTTACCTCCCCAAAATAGTACCTAAAAGAAGCCCAATCGAGTCATTTTTTTCTTTTCCTAGTCGATACAATTAGAAACTCTTGGAAGCTATTTATTTCTTCGCCTATTAAAACAAATATGTTTTCATTCGTATTATGTTTTAATTAATATAACATTATGATTCATAGTCAGTATGATGTGTAGCAATTTAACAAAACGTTCTCATATTATTGAGTGCGTCTGCCAAAAGCGACTGCGTGGCGCCCTCTGTCGGAACGATGATTGCTAGGGGAGGAAATAAAAGTGGATGCATAGAGCGTCTCGTATTGTCTTACAGAATTTGCTGATGTCATTTATTAGCCACTAACATAAAACATTTTTATAGCAACTGATATGAGCCGAACGCCTCGATATAGTTGCCTGCCACTAGACGAAATAAGAACAACTGATTTAGTGTCGTGCATAAAATTGTATTGCATTGAGAGATATTTTTGTTGTTGCTTAAATATTGTTTCTGTAAGAGCATTGAACCTATTACAGATATGAGATTTTTATTATATTGTCTGAAGCTTACTTTGAATTTATACACGTTATGTTTCTTCAGTATTTGTAACTTATGTTTTTTTTTGTTATCGTCATCTCTTACCAGGCACAATTTTTAATAATGGAAATCCAATAACCTCAGATTATTATTTATCAAAATTAGGAAGCGCGAAATATAATTTAATCGGAGTAAAATATTACTCAAAGAATAATCTACATTACAAGGCAGGTGAACTTTCTTGATTAATAAAAGAGCATACTGTATAGGGTTTCGGGAGTGAGGCGTCAGGGAGCCACGTGCGACAACTGACAGAACATGTCACATATGCGGATAAGCAACCGCGCGTGTAGTGCGCTGCAAAGTTATTGGCCGTTGAAATATTCTATATTTATGCTTGTTTTGAGAATTAATCTTATTATCAATTTTCACTACAACCAAAAAATCGTCCCAACTTAGTTTAATCTAAATAACATGAAAGATTAACCTTCTAAATTACTAACCGTTTTATTTCGAAACGAGACACAGCATTATTACTGTTGGACTTACTACGTTTTGTAATACATTCATAAAAATTATTCCAAAATACAGAACATCCTTGATCCTAGTACTTCTTATGATACATAATATGATCTAATGAGACCCCTGGTCTATCTTATTTGGTTCCGAGTGTACTCCAGTATCGTATAATAGACGACTTATTGGTCCTCGTTTATCGCAGTACTTTATACATTTTTTCGGAAAAAGGGGGCAAGTGTTTAAAAAATACACGTAAAAATTACTTATTAACTTTAATTGTGGTAATACGCAAATGATGTTATGTACACATTCGTACACATTTCATTACTTAAAACAATTAAGACTGTTTTAAGTTATCACGAAATTACTAATCAAGTTGCCTACTCAAACAAAGCGTTCGCGTGACAAGAGAAAATTACAAATTCATAATTATAATGCTTGTTACTTGTTCCTGAACGTTTTAACGTAAAGTAAAGGAATAAAATTATAAGAATACTAGCGACCCGCCCCGGCTTCGCACGGGTGCAATTGTTATTAGTATGGCTGTTGTAATCAACGTTTTTAGTTTAACTGTGGTGTATTTAGTATTAGCATTACTCGGGCGAAGCCGGGGCGGGTCGCTAGTGTATTTTACATAAAAACCTTGCTTATGAATCACTCTATCTATTAAAAACCGTATCAAAATCCGTTGAGTAGTTTAATGATTTAAGCATATATATGGACAAACATAAAAAGCATTATTGTTTTATATAATAGTGTAGATGTAGATTATTTGTAAATACCGTAAAAAATATAAAGTTAAAAAACTATGCGTTAATTTAATAAAAAGTTGCAACAATCATATCGAGTTATGATTATGTTTTTTTTTTAAATACAAAGTCATGGAACATACCGGACGGCTAATACTAGTATCAAGATTGTTAGATCTATTGTATTTCCCTTGACGTTTGACGCCTCTACACGACGGTGCGTTTTCATTATATGCAGCTTAGCTGTAAGGAGTAAATAAAGAAGCCCATATTGCCGAGTCGGCTCTTTCTCGCGATTTCTATCCACCGCACCGGCTCAGTGAGAATAATCCGCTTTTTACGATTCCAGTCGTCTACGGAGAATTTGAAATGAGAAATATAACCTCAAATTCTTTGTGAGTGACTTGCGTTCGGCTTCGTGTCACGAATGAATGAATACTATTGAAAAGCTGTTTTGTTAAAGCGACTGCTAATGTAAATTTAAATAACGTTTAGTGACACTTTGTTGACTAATAAGATAAGTAAAATTGCTTGCAAACATTTAATGTTAACGATAGTCCAAATAAGGATTCAAATTAGTAAATAAGTTAAATGAATGGTTTTTTATACTACAACCAGCTCTTGTGCGCGACTTCGTCCCCGTGGAATTAAAAAAATATAGCCCATGTTACTCTGGGATAATGTAGCTTTCTAATTGTGAAAGAATTTTTGAAATCGGCCCAGTAGTTATTGAATTATTTCAATACATACAAAAATACAAAGTTTGTCTCTTTATAATAATAGTATAGATAGACGAAATCTTCGTGTTTAGTCGTTCAAATAGAAACTTTTGATTACCACATTTTGTTTTTGATAATCTGCCTATTTCTTAGATTAACCAGCCAACAATATACGTAAATAACACCGGAAAAAAACTACCACATATTTCCTATTGACTCAAGCAAACTTCATCCGTATTTCTAACAAGGAATCTTCCTTGTTCTTATTTCCTATGGGACATCAACGTTATATCGGGTACGCATTACACCTATCACAAGCCAGAACTTTAATAAAGGAAACGATTTAAGCTATATCCTCTTTATGGACTCAATGTCGACCCCTTTCAACAATACCTGTAATGTACGCGTATTGATGTAGCCAACAAAAGTAATAAAACTGATCCCACTTTATTAGCAAACTAGCTGTTAACCGCGACGTCGTGCGCCCGGAATAAAAAAAATATAGCTTATGTCAGCCGTGAATCGTGTTGCTTCCCAATAGTGAAAGTATATTTGAATCGGTTCTTTGTCGATGCAAACAAACAAATCTTTCCTCTTTATAATATTAGTTTAGATAGACGTGTATTTTCACGTACGCACTATGTTAGTTCAATAATCAATAACTAAATCGCTTAGTGGCAATATTGTAAGGCGCGTTATGAGTAAGTAACATTCTAAGCCATTAATCAAAGCCGATAGGGTCATTGTTATTAGCTGACAGGAGACACGTGGCTTAGTAAATCTTAACACCGATCGAGGCAATGAACCTTATTCTCATATAGTTTAAATTTATAGCCAATTATTCTACATGAGTAAGGTATTTTTTACCAGCGTACAGCACTTTCTAGAATTAATGTTTGTATTTAGTATACTATAAAATGTTTTCCGTAATTTAAGAGGTAAAATTAACTTGGAAAGTTCCTATATATTTTTATTTATACTCTATTTAATTTTCTCCAGTGGTCTCTTTGTTAAGTTTATGTTATAGTAGCAAATAGCGTCTTTTGTTGTGCCACAAACTTGTTCGGAATCGAATCAAAGTTTTATCTGAACAATAATAGAACGGATATCGCGATGACTTCTGAATGAAATGAGTTCATACAACCAATTTGTTTTTAATACTCCTTTGTTATAAGAATGTGGGGGATAAATATATTTTGGGCTTTCAGAAAGAACTACGTCAATGTGTGGTTTGATTGATTTTATATCTTAAAATGACTACTGAACTAATGTATAAATACAATTATTTATAGAATTTAGGAAATTTATCTTCAAAAAATCCTGCTTGTTATGACTAAAAGGAGACTCTTGCTGTGCGTCTCCTCCTCCGAAGATTAAGGGTAGGCAACACATTTGTAATTGCAGATGTCTATGGGCAGCGGTCGCTTCGCTATTTCAGCGAGCCCAAGTGGCCCCATGCTCGTTAAACATTTTGTAATATAAAAAAAAAGTCCTTTAAGTATGCAAATGTATTTATGCTTACTTATTCTTAACTGATCAATATTAAATTTTAAAACAACATTTTCCAGACTGTAAAATGTGTTTTGTAGTATCATAATTCTTTGATAATAATATAGAACAAGTTAATAGTTGAATACAAGTCGTCACCCTTCTACACGCATTGGCTATTGAGTCATGAAGCGAGAAGTTTTGTATCGTTTGAGGCTTTCATCTTACGCGGTGACTGTAACAAATAATTGTGAAGAGGGGTTCTCAGATGGGTATAGTCGAGGACATTAATTTCCAACCCACTTCGGAGAAACTTCTTTAAACGATCATTGGAATTAGATTGAAAACACATGGTAACTGGGGTACTTGTTTTTTAGTTATTATGATTCCAGTTTTGTTGTACGATATTCAACTCTTAGTGGTAAACTATAATATGAATTGTTGATAAATGCGTTTCGTTTAATTATTTATAATTTCTATTTGATTGTTTGATATTGACTTTTTAAAAGTTTTAAAGTTAATGCTCTTTACTTTGTGATATTAAAACAAAGTCAAAGGAATATTTTATTTGTTAAGTAAATAATTTTTATAAAAAGATATTTGATCTCTTTGCTATATATTTTTAATAAAATACTAAACATAACAAAGAAAATAATAAATAACTTTAAAATTTCGTAATTTTTACTAACACATTGTTCTTAAGAAACGGGATCAATTAGCTAAATCGTGGTTAGAATCCCGTTTCTTATGAACAGTGTGAAAATAATAAAATTGTGCACGTATAACGTATACGAATAATTCACTATTATTTTATTAAAAAATTACACAGGATACGCACTGTTATAAATATACATAGGCGCGTAAATATATATGTCTGTTTACCCTAATTTATTTTATGGTGTGTACAGCCCCTAGCAAAATTCAATTTAGATACGCCAATAAGATAAAGGGCTAAGATGCATAAGGAAAGACATAAAAGATTAATTTGTAATCTTTGCCTTGGTAATAGCGCATTGAGACCATTTTCATATTTTTTAATTTAACTTCTACAAAAAATTCTTGAGAAAATTTCAACTTATGATACTTTCTTCTTGCTTTTGCGTTAAATTTTATTTTTAACCAGCTGTTGTGTGCGACTTCGTCCGCGTGGAATTGTTATGTTACTCGGAGATGATATAGCTTTCTAATGGTGAAAGAATTTTTGTAATCGGTCCGGTAGTTCTTGAGTTATTTCAATACATACAAAATACAAAGTTTCTCTCTTTATACAATAATATTAATATAGATATAGACAAAGACTAGTTAAGGTTGTCCCGTGTAACAAATTGAGTATTTATTTTGTGTAAAATTAAAGTACAAATGACACATTTTTTCCGGTAAATCTAATATGTATCCGAAGCTATTTGTTTGATAAATTAATATTCAGTAATAAATAATTCAGTATAACATAACGTAGATAATATACGAAGCTGTTACGTATTCGATTATTCTAGTTCGTCGCGTCCTTTATAGCAATTCTCTCGAGTTCATTACACATAGTTATCATTGCTAGTCGGCCTTGTTAGGCGACAGGACAAATATTAACGTGACAGGTTTCGCTCGTTTATATTAATCCCATTTCATTACAATATGGACAATTACTTCTTGTTATTTGTATAGTTACACCATTTAAAGGAATATCACATTCACAAGACATTTATGCTGTTATTTTGCTTTATAGAAATAAAGCGAATATAATTATATAATTACTAGCAGTTGTTGGCGACTTCGTCAGCCTGGAATTTAACAAATATAGCCTATGTTACTCGGGGATAATGTATCTTTCTAACGGTGAAAGACTTTTTGAAATCCGCCCAGTAGTTTTGGAATTATATCATTTCTTATAAAAATACAAATCTTTTCTCTTTATAATATTACTATAGATCCTTAAGACCTTGTAGAATACGTTAACTTACATTTTGTTTTAAGATTTGTTTTACAAAAAATATTTTAATTATGATCAAGGCACCAGTCTCTAGTGATTTTACTTATTACAATTTTAACTAACGCCTTTAATAAGATACATGAACAAAATGAAAAACATGATCATGAAAGTTCATTGGGGTCCATTCCCTCGTAACGATGCGATATTACGTTTACCCAAAAATCTTTATAGTGAGTAAGGCCATTCCAGAGCCGAGCTAATCAAGCGACGCTCTATCTCCGACCGTTAGTTCTTCTATATGAGGCTTACCGTATATATTGTTGTATGTTCAAACTAGATAAGATTGTATTCCTTGAACAATTTGTGTCTCATTAAGGAACTACGTAATTGTATTGCCACCACGAAATTAATTGTGTTCGTATCAAACTACGCTCTGATATTCCTTGTACAATGAATTTATATTTGTGTAGAATCCGGCTTTCAATTATTGTATAATTATTATGCTTACCGTTTATATTGGTTTGTATTGTTGCTGTTAATATAATATTAACATTGTTTACCATTGTGGTTGCTTAATTTAGTTAGTTAACAGAATTTTGCTACCGGATTTTTTAAATTTTAATGATGAAAGCTTAAAATCTATTGCAATCAATTGAACAGAGTTTACAGACGTGATTTTTATATTTTCCGTTGTTAAATCTTCGTATTAGATATTTAAATGAGTTATATGTGGTAACAATATTTTTGTTGTTTTCCTATTATGAGAATGAATTTTTCATTCAGTCTAGATATTTATTTCGATCTGTCTATCCTATTTCAGGTGTCCACTTTCATCCAGGTCCACAATATACATCATAACGGGATAGCCATACACTAGATTGCACTTTACTTATATTTATAATATCGTCGTAGTTTATTTTTATTTTGACGTTCTCCATTAGATCTAGATAAATGTATTTAGTTTTCGTTTTCGCTGTAGATCCCAAAAAAAACAAACTTAAGATACGAGCTAAGTAACTACGCTTGTTATCAAATGAGATTGTGAAATAAAACGCTTTCTTTTCATAATACATAGCGGAGATTGATGTGTAAAAAAGCCTGTGAAATTGGAAAAAAGGGAACGCTAAGTGTTGGGGTTGAGTGTGTGAGTGATCGAACAACGAGAATGGAAGTCCCGCGCCCGCAATTTCGTCACGCGTTTTACTGAACAAATGTTCCCTTAAGACTCGGCTTAACTTATGCGGCACACGTTTTATTGAAGGTTAAATTCGCTCCCGGCTCTTATATCGAATTTTATATTCACTCTACAGGTGTAAATCGTTAATGGGTTGTTTTTATTGTAAACATTTCGCTGTTTTTGCACTTAAGTAAGCGATGTTGGTTTCTGTTAAGATAAACATGTGACTATTTACTATGTATTAGATATTTCCATTAGAAAATAACATCGAAGAAATGCGCCGATAAAATGAGAAGACATGCGATTAGCAGAATAACGTTTGCAAATACAATAGTTGAATCGCCAAACATCTTGTAATATTTTTTCACTTTTGCTTATGTAGAATATTAAAGTAACGATTTAAAAATTCTTGGAGCTTCAATGTTACTTTGTAAATACTAATAAACATTGTAACATTTCTGAGGTATCTACTCAGATGTTATTTTTATAATGCCGTCCAATTCTTGTACAATCTCTTATAATTCTCTTTAAGAATACTTTAAGTACAAAAGGATAAATAAAGCTATATTATAAACCATGGCTATTGTTAGATAATTTTGTGATTGAGTAAGATTGATAGGAGAGTTGAATAGTGTTCCATCGGCTTGCTGAAAGATTCTCGAATAAGCGGCAATTACTTCCATTGACGGCACTAAAGGAACATCAAGCGAATGGCAGCTTTAGTTGCAGTTTCATTATCCTCACCCCTGGACCATTGGTCTTATTGAATCGAATGATAAGGTGCGTCGGTAATTTCCTGCCATTTACGATCATTACTCTGCCCCATCATCGAATGTGGTTTGGGTAATCGCATATTGACAAAAAAATTGTCTGTGGTCAGTCGTTGCGTAGACTTTCAGAGATCGTTTCCGGAGGGTGGCCGTTCGTGCAAAACAGAAATTTGGGCAACTTAGGTTCTATAAGGGAATGTGGAAATAAAATCATTTTATTTGCGGCAATTTTCAAATTGCCCTTAATATTCCATTAGGAATTTATTCAAAAGAAAATAGTACACATGACTTAGCAATAGCACTAAAAGTTTCAGACACAATTCCTCTATAACCATCTAAACAGACCGTATTATTTAGTGTCAGACCCTAACCAGTATGTGGCACTTATCTAAAGTTATAAGTTAAACAAAAATCAATTTCATTATTTTTCAACTAGGGAATAGGGTCCGTCGCTGTTTATTATATTTATAGACCGTGTTTAAACAAAAGAGGGGTGAAGTATCTAAGCGTCGGAGACAAGATCGATTAATGGTCTCTAATTACGCAATTTCTGGCGATCACTAATTGTGGTGCGGACCAGTATATTCTGCGTGACAGCACGTTATTTCCCCGGAGGGCGGTAAAGATAGCGTTTCGTTCATGGATATCCGAAAAAAATATAACAACTAGATACGACATTGATGCACGCCGATAATTTTACCATATTTTTTTCGTTTTAAATATTGTTTAGAGTTTTTTTTAAACGTAAAAGTATGTCAATGTTATTGAAATCTGATTAATAGAATCAGAAATTACTATTTTTGATTGCTATATTTAATATTTTACAATGGTTGAAGAATTTTCGAAAAGAAAAAAAAAGTCAAAAGAAATGTTTTTTTTTCATAATTTAATAACACCGTCTCTTCCATATCTCGGCAGTTCATTGTAAATGTATCAGTAGCGTCGCCCCGATGGTATTTCTGGCTAAAATTATTCACTGAGTCGCCGAGCATTGTTCTCTGATACTTTATTTGCTCATTGTGTACTGGGATGCCGCCAAAGTTTGTACTTTTTAGTCGGACTATATGTCACTCGCAGCTTCATTTGCCTTTTGTTAGTGATTTGTGATTATTACGTATCATTAATTAATTTAGAAACAAAGTAAAGTTTGGTTTTGTAAGTGAAAAGTGTCAAAGTGAAAATTCACCATTTTCTTATTGTTTGATTTATTATCTGTTTTAGTTTAATCGTTAGTGATTTGGATACTGAATTTGTCTTTGAATCCATTGTTATTTACTATCTCTTTGTACACACGTAGCAAACCGTACTATCAGTGATTCGAATCATAAAATTGTACAATGACTTTATCGATATTGAGAAGCAAACTTTAAGTGCCAGTACTAAATATGCTATTATTTTGAATATCTCTACAGTATCTTTAATGTTATAGATATTCGTATAGATTGTATCACGCAAAATTTAATATTAATATTCGGTTATAATCATAAACTTGACTATAAAGTTGGAATGCAAACTTTGCATATCGATATATTTATTTTAACAACATTAGTTTATTGCCCGTCTAGAGTATACTAGCCAGCTAGCCTTAGCAGTATGACAATACATTCTGTTTTATTACAATGACAGTACTGCACTGTCTTACTACTCTACCTCGGTATTCTGCTTCTATGTGAAACTAGCATTATGTCGATAACCCGTATAATATCGATGATGTTGCTAAAATGACTTCTATTCCATTGTTGCGGTGCAAGCGAGACACGTGCGTGCGTCACGACTCATATTAGCTTTGTATAAAGCTTGTATGTTCACCGGCTGTGCAAACATTTTCATTTCATTATTTTATTCGATATTTCGTTTTAATTAAAACATAATATTTGTGCGAACTTGTCTTAAGCTTGTTTGAAATTAAAACGTATTTTATGTCTATCGGTTTACCGAGTTTTCGTTGGCATAACTCTTCTAGTAATTTGTAGAGCGTTCTAAAAATTAAAGATAAATTATGGGGATTTATAACATCGCCAAAAGTATTTTATAGCACCCCTTACAAAGGAAAATACAAAGCATCACTATTGTACTTGGCAGAAGTACAAAAGAGGGTTTGTTAACTGGCCATGCACTTTATTGCAGTATATCCGTATGATGTAGGAATTGAAATAAATCTCCTTTTATAATTTACTGCGTAAACTCCCGAATCTTTTGGGATTGCAATAAATAGCTGAAATCTTTAACTTCCACTGACAAGCTTCAGACTTACCTTCCTCTTATTTCCTAACTTTGCTTCAACTTTTCTTTCTTTCTCGCCTTTAAGGAACGGATTTGCAGTTTATATCGTTTCAGCTGAAAAGTTGACTTCTCATAAAATATATTTAACTTGTTACTTTAGCATATCTCTATATAGTGATTGTATTACGTTAGACGTACAAGTATCAAATGCATACTTAAATCAGGATTAATCATAATTTAACTACATTCCTTTGTTTGTCAAGTACTGCTCGTAAATAGCATCTCAAAGTAGTGATTATAAATTCGAGAGAGAGTATTAAAAATAAGCCAGGATTAAACCTTTTAGTTTTACTATTTGTTCACATAATCAATATAAAAAAGAATCATGATGTAACCTGCACGTACGGCGTACACATATAAAACAATATTATTGTTATAAATATATTATAAAGGAAACTTTGTATTATTAGTAGTGCTTTTAGCAGCTCATTTATAAAGTTTAAGCTACACGGTTTCCGTAATCTTTAAAGAGTTCCTGACAGAATAGCTTCTCAATTCTTGTCGGAACGGCTTTTGTTGATAACTTTTCACTTGTTAGTTTCAGGGCACATCAACGGTTTTAATTTATAAAGTAATTAAAAACTTCTAACTATTAAAATATTAAAGTTATAGAAATCTTATCGTATTTTCACAATATTTTTTTATTAAGTATCAAAACACGGATAAAAAATTACTAATAAAAATTAGGAATAAGTCTAAAGCTACTGGGAATTAAAAGTTTGATATTTTCGATTTTATACTAATAAAAATCGAAAATTAAGCAAATAAGAGCCAGTTTAAAGACTTTAAAGATTTGTATAATCGTTTCTATCATTATTTAAATAGAATGTATGCACAGTTTTAGATCTTCTAGTGAATTGTGCTCCAGTTTGTCACGCTCACAGTTATAAATGTAAAACAATTACATTCGCCGCTCGGTTGTTTAGTATTAGCCGTTAACTTCAAATAGATTTCTATAGACTGAACGAGTTACTTAAACTATAACAATAGAATTTTAATAAAGCCATTTAAATAAGTCAAGTTAGTAACTTTAATAGACTTAAATGTAGTCTTTTATTTAATATTATTAATACAAAAAGCATTCAAAATTAACACTATCAGAAGATTAATATATTAAAGAAATGTGTGTCGAAATTATTTACACATTATTTCCAATTCCTTTCCTCGTAATGTCTTAGTCTAATAGGAAACAGCTGTTCCTTCTATTTGGATACGAGGCAACAGCATCCAATGCAAGTGACACTTTCAGCATAACATATCGTTTTAAATACCAAGTGACAGGTGACACATTTCCACATTTTTCAACTTGTCACTCTTGAAATATACGTTCGCTTCTTATTTATTTTCGGTGTTTAAAAGAATCATTCAAATGAATCTCATTGTATTTATAATCTTATTCTTATAGTCTAAAGGGTTTATTTTCATTTGCACGTTCATCTGACAGTATGAGCTATTAAGAAAAACAAAAAAGTAACGTGAACAGACAAAAAGACATCACGAACTGTCTTATTCTCGAGTACCCTAATACGGATTCAATGGGTTAACTAACCAATTAGTGAGAAATATATATAGAACCACCCAAACCCTTTAAATTCATAAAGTTTTGTAGAAGAGAATAATTGATACGCATGACATATGTATGTGAAATTAAATCACACTTAATTTATAGAGAACCTTTTGAATGTAGCTCGGGGAACATAAATACGTTGTCAGTTTATAAATACGAGTGTTATTAGTAGCTTACAAATGTACATATGTTAAGCAAACGCTTGTAATAAAATACGTCGTTTATTTGATTCAGAGGAACGTATTAGAGAATGCTCCCGTAAGTAATCGTAATGTAATGAAGAATTAATGGATCGAGAGTATTTCATTCTCACTCAGAATACGGCTCGTATTCTATAGGTGAATTCGTCCTGAGTCTGCGAAATAATTGAGCCATTCATAAGGCTTGTGATGGCAAGCTCGAGCCCCGTCCCAGCACAATGACTAATAAGAAGTTAATCCGCAAATAAAAGTGGAATTGAAACAGAAGTGGAACGCCTTTACGCCGTGTGGGTAGGCTAATGTCGATTTGTCTTTGTCGGCGTCACTGAACTCGTCAGAAATAGATTAAGCGCTCTCACTCCATCTAATGGTGCCTCATTTGTTTGGCTTTAAGAGAAAAATTGCTCTTAAACTCGGTAAGATAGAATCTTGTCGATGAGTTTCGTTTGTTTGACTCAATTCAGCGTCCCGCCCAACGCCGCCGCCCGACGACGCCCTGGTCCCGCGCCGGCTTTCCGTTTTGCCTAACATTTCAAATTCACTTAACACTTTCGAGAGTCGCTTCCGTAAATTGTTTTAGCTTGTTGTGTTCCCGTTTGTTGCTCACCTGAAAAAAATGTAATTTGTTATCTTTTCCTCGCTTTGTTTTTCCAGTTTCGTTTTATTAACTTTAGTATAACAATGAAGTTGTTACCAGTTTAAGCTTTTAATTCTCGACTTTTTTTACCTGTGTTTAAATTAAACTTAAAATTACATTTTGAATATTTAATAAGATTGAATTAATTTACATGAAAATGGAAAAAGACAAAAACTACGTATTCCGTAAAATTGTTTCCCTTTGAAGACAATTTTAACCACGCTTCAAATGTTTTGAATTACGTATTCCCTGTGCGCTGAATTTTAATCTGAAGTAGAGAAAGAAATTATAAACCGCCTCAGAAGCGATGTAACAATCTTGTTCATAGTACGAGAAATGTGGGTGGTAAAGACTCTACTTCTTTGTCAAATTATTTTTTTCTTACGAATGGTCTTATAATGTTTTTTTTTATTAATAAGCCTGAATAAATATCTGTTTCATATTTCACGTTTTTTTTTGACGATTCAAACCTAACTTAAATTAGAATTATCTAAAGTGCCATTTAATTTACAACTTTTTAATCGTGAAATAATTTAATTAAACCATCGACATATTTAATCCTGATTCCAAGATGTTTCAAATTTAACTTGCAAACTCGGTCCCAAAATATTAATTTTATTATTTGCACGTCAACATTTAGTTATATTTCCAGTAGAGTTGAGTGGGAAATAAGCGTGAAGGCGTCTGCCCGCCGACCACCCATTGAGTCGGCGACTGCTTAACGCACGCCGTCATTTCTTCTGATTTATTGAAATGCAAAGAGCCGCCGGCTATCCAGCTTTTATTACCGCGGAACAATAAAATGGGTACAAACTCATCTTAAAGTTTTCAATTACTTTTAGTAATTAATTAAAACTATTTACTGGCATTTTAGTACATATTTATTTATCCTAAAAAGCATTTCCTTTTAACTGAAACAACATATTTATTAAGATTTTCAGTATGTTCAATGTACCTAAAAGTTAGAATAAACGAGAAAAAACTGTTTTTTGTAACTATTTTTATAGTACTGCATTTCTTAAAAATACGAAATACTATATTTCAATATACAATGCATGGCTTGATTTAAATCAATGATTTAAGTTCAGTTTCTCACGATATTTGCTATCGAGATCGTTTGATTTATTTACCGAAGCAAAATTAATTACTTCATTAAAACAATACACATCATCTGTTTCATCTGTAGACTAATTTGTTGATAATAAATAACCCAAAAGACATAAACTAAACATATCAAACTTAATAAGGTGATCTTTAATAGCTAAATATAATTCATTATCTTAATAAAGGTTATTGCAAGGGTTATAACCCGTTTTATACACACTTATTCCCCTCTGTTTTATTAACTGAGCTAAAATGCCCCGTCAAAACTTTAACAATAAAAGCATAGTTAACTTTATATTTGGGGACACGTTGCCGCGAGTAAAGTGTAAGGCGTTTTCACAGGGGAGTAGTCGCCAGATGGGCGACGGCGTCTGTTTCACTGATACGCGACATAAAGGAAATTAAAATATACTTGTGTTAGTTGTGTACTTTACAGACTGCTGTTTTAGTTGGTTCTGTCATAAAATAGGGGTAGTTTTAAGGCTTTAGTCATTTAGTATATTGTCGTTATTCGAGTTTTATGTTTTGAATAATAAAAATCCACTCAAAAATATTCAAGCCTGAACAAATACATACTTTGCTTAGTGTAACTCTGTTTAAGACTCATAGAACTATAAATGAATGTCTCTTTACTTTAAATTTCAAGGTAAATTGTTTCTGATATTCTTACAAAGTCCTTTAAAAACAAAAGCACCGGAGTTTCGTTAATGTCCAAAAGGCGTTTTAATATTTTCCATTTATTTTAAATTGACTATATGTTAAAATCATCGACGTAGAGCACTTATTAAATCCTTCAAACTTTTAAGCCTTATCTAAAACATAAAAGTTCTACGAATCTTGCAAAGTTTCCTGTAAAAAATAATAGGCAAAATTTCAGCACTTGAGAAAAGAGTTGACGACGGCAGGCGCCTAATATAATAAAAACTTTTTCTATAAGTCTATGAGTATCTGAATTATAATTAAAAATAGTACAATTAGATCATTAAAATCAAAATATTCATAATTCACAAAATCTTAAAGAAAGCAATCAAATTTTAACAAGTTTACTATTTTTTTCATGGGCTCAAATGGATTGTTCTTTGTAAAATCTTTTTTTCTCGATTTATTATTGTATAGAATTTAAGAAAATAATTCATAATTTAAAATTACTTTGATCTGATCCGTCAGTTCTTTGCAGATGCATCATTTTCTCAGATGTACCACCAACTACTCTTTCTCTCTTTCAAGAATATTCTTACTTGACTCCTCGTATTCCTGTCGATAGTGATGAACATCGCAATTAATAACTTATCATTGTAGCTCACAAAGGCGGTCTTCCGAGGCGTGACATCGTCGCCGTCCACGTCGCGCCGCCATCGCAAGTTTTCGTTACATCCCCACAATCGTTTGTCATTTTTCCCCCGTCCTTTTCCATATAAATATAAACAGTGAAGGCGGAAGCCGTGAAATTTAGAAATTCCTTTGTGTTGTGTGACGTCGGCGCCACTTTGCCTTTACGCCTTTAGATCTACAAATTTTCAGATTTATTCTTTGGATAAATTTTGTGGTAGACGTTTGTCAGCTTTGAAATTCAATTGGCTCCCGCCCGACACATTGCTGACGAGTTCTTTTCCCCTATTTTTATTAAGTTTTTTGTTTTGTCTATGTCCAATCCTTTCTTAGATTTTGATGGTTGGAGTAATGGTATTTTACCTCATTTAAATGATTAACAGAATACAATAAGCTAAATTCGCGTCACATGTATAGTATCCAAACATTATTGCTGACTAGGAAAAATTCATACCAAAAGTACATGTGCCACCTTACCTAATTGGTTATTGCTGTAATTAATTAAAAAGATTTCCTTCATTAGATATTTTAGTATCTTTTATTACGAACACTTTACTACTAACGATAAAATGTTGTCGATCATTATTATATTGCCACTACCAGATTTGTTTAATTACTCCGCGTAATTTAAAATCACGTTTAAATGATAAAAAATAAAAGAATCTGGTTCAAAATGTTTAAAAAGATCGTTAGGTCAGTTTATGGTAATAATTGTGAGATCACGACCGCGCATACCGATAGCGTAAGCTTAAAATTTATTGTCATTCTTCTATTGTTTTTAAAGGTGATCCGCCGATAGGTCACAATAATTTAGCGAGTCCGAATTCTTTATTCCATTATGATTCTAATCTATATGGTTATTTTCAAATTATTTTTATATCTTAAAAGTGGTCATTAATTAAATGTTAATAAAGTAGAATTTTTACATCCTAAGCTGTGGTGCTAAAATACTCGGAATTCTCGTAGCCTTTAGAATTTTTAATGCAAGGATTATGTAATTAAAGAAGACACATTCTCATGGTAGCTTAGTATGAAGAGATGGCAAGCGAATTTAGCCTTTTAGAGGCTAAAAATTTGCTAGAAACATGAGAAGAAATGGGTCATCATCAAATTACAATCACACATAGTTAACAATTAGACTAGAATAACTTCTGTCATTTACATGACCTTTAACAACCCTAGTAGCCTAGTTTCTAGACTATAATTGTTATTAAAGTCGTTGTTTTTCAATGATCTAATGTTTGCTTCTGTGACATGCAGAATGTCATTTATTATCAACTTCTTTGTAGTAGGTTACAATCCGAAGCGTTAATAGAAACATTATATCAATAGGGGCTTTACATAAATATCCCACAAAAGGCATGACCCATCGAAGGCGGAAAAAGCGGCACATAATTCAATCAGAGCCGGCAATTCGGTCTTTTGTATGTAAAGACCGCATCCGGATAGAGGCCCCCTACGCTGAGCCACAACTCTTTAGATCGCCCCCGAATCTTTATACGAACTCTATTTACATTGAAAGGCGTGATATGTTGAATAGTTCTGATGATTCACATTTTATTATGCTAAGAAAAATATGTATATTTTGAGTAAATGTGATTGCACTAAATCTACATCTGCACTAAGGGACTCCTTTAATAACTAATTAAGGTCTCTGAATTGTTCACATGAAATTGATCTTAGAGACTCTACATTATGATTATATACGTTTTATTAATCAACATATTAAGCTAATCAAGTATTAATTACTACTCAATAAGTATAATAAAAGATAAGAATAATTTACTAATTAGTACTTATTGCTTTAAAAATAACTTCAGAAGTAATTCTATATATAATCCCTGTTTTGCCGCAAAGGCCACGACGGTTTACAGCCTGAGAATTTATAATATACATATACACATCGTTCGAAGTAATTAATGAGACAACAAAAGTTAGTTTACAAGATTCTTCAAATTATATTCCCTTTTACTACATAGAGAAAAAAACTCTTACAAACCAATAATATAGTATTACCAAGTTAAAACGACTTCGGCCTCTCATCAAACTGTGTAATTAGTCTCGCAACAAACGGCGGCAACTTTGCGAATTCTTTGGAAGGACGTCATCTTGTTAAAGAGCGTAACAGTAATTCGTCAGTTCCTTCGTTTTCTTTTTAATTAATTTTGACAAATTACCCTACCTTCTCAGTTTCTTTTAACGCTTACGTTTAATTAAATACTGAAGTGACACTTTCGTAACGGGATGTCCGTTTGTAGTGGCCTCTTGAAACTGTGTTGGTATTTGTAAATCATCAGGACATTCCAGGCAACAATTTAACAAGATTCGAGTTGTTTATAAAAGTATTTGCTTGTCACACTTACGAATTACATTTTAAACTTTTTCAACCGTTTTATTTCATCCAATTATTTTTAACAACAACTTGATAACTTTTATTTTTTTATTTCAATATTTTTAACTGGACATTCCTTGAGTTTAGAAATATTGGTATTGTGACAATTTCATGTATGATCGTGACCATAATTAATGATCGTCACATAATTTCGCAATCAATAGCAATTAATTATACTTATTATGTAAACTTAATAGTGAGGTGTGGCTTTATTTGTACCTTAGCACAGTGACATTTAATTACATACATTTAATTGAGAAATAGCAGATGAATGTCGATATAGCTTTTGCTCGAATAGACCACAACCCTACAACATTTTTACTTTGAAATTGATAAA
>QDHC01000091.1:676796-703319 GCA_013186455.1 Papilio dardanus tibullus | reverse complement strand
TCATACACATTTTACACAATTACATTTTAAGTTTTGTTTTATTATTTAAAAAACTAGCTGTTGTGCTCGACTTCGTCCGCGTGGAATTAAATAATATAGCATATGTGACTTGGGGATAATGTAGCTTTCTAATGGTGAAAGAATTTTTGAAATCGGCCCAGTAGTTCTTGAGTTATTTCAATAGTTATTTCAATACATACAAAAATGCAAAAATACAAAGGTTCTCTCTTTATAATATTAGTATAAATAATGCTATAAAAACCTTGTAATTAATATAAAATCTCGGAATACTGTAGTTAATTTACAAGTAATAAAATCAATTAGAGTCATTACAGTTCGTATAAACGAGAAAAGTAAAAAAAAGATTTTTGCCTGTTCCAAACTCGTATGTAAACTGCTATCAAATTCATATGCAAGAATCATCATTCATTAAGCATTAAATAAGCAGGTATTGTTTTATTAAAATAAATAAATTACACACAACTTTCAAACGAGTTATTTTTATTGATAATCCGAAGAAAAACAATAGTTATTTTGCAAAAAGAAAAATTGCTGGCAATCCCTCGGAGTTTACGTTCACCGCTGGCTGCCTTACTTCACGTCCCATTAAATTTTCCTGTTTGCATTTTTTAGCATACGTTTACCCTTAAGATGGAAGCACTACAGTTTCCATTGCGACCAACTTTACGATTGTAGTTTCAAAAGTGGTTCCTTTGAGCGACATTTTCCCGAGCGTGTTCTTTGATTACTGTACGTTTTAAAAGTAAATCCGTTTAAAGTAAAACAAAGTTTTTATTGTTTCATTTAATCGAAAACTTTAACAAACGTTAATGAATTGCTTTAATAAAATATACGACTCACTTAAATATAAATTAGTTTAATAAAGTTGTATTTGTTTAAATACAACATACGTTGTTAAATAAGCAAAGCTAGTCAAGATTATTAATAACTTCCAATACAAAATTAAGGTCAGTAGTAGGCTGGGCAAGAGTGAAATGAATATCTTAATTTATTGTAGTCAGTAAATCATATGAAGCTATAAAAAATCACGCCCAACTAATCATAAGTTCTTGTCTTCCTAAAGCGGAATTATTACTTGCGCTTATAACGGTTTCAATCAATCGTAACTGTTCGTTTTCACTACCGAAAGGCTTGTTCGAAAACATATTGTTTTCTCTGTTTTTTTCCCAAAAGAAGAAGTGAGATGACTATGGTTTATCTGCTTGGTTTTTATAGGTCGTGTCATAAACTATCTAACACGGTTTCGCAACAAACAAAAGAAGGATGAGAAAAAAGTAAACTGTTTTAACAGAACGCGTTAATTGATTGTTAAAATATAACGTTCGATAGTTGATACGTGTTTGTATTATTCAAAATGAGAAGCTTTTAAGCCCGAAATCTGTTAAGCTTCCTGTTTAAAATACTATCTATATTACGCGTTGCTGTTTCATTATTGTCTGTTATGAGTATTATGGAAATGAGTTATTTAAAATCGTATGAAAATAATAATGCTTATTTGATTTGTAAAAAAATCTAAAATTATTAGATTGTACTAAGATTTTGCCTCTTCCTCCTCCTTATGGTTCTATGTTATTTTATTATTCTTAATTTACGTACAGGATTAAAAATAAATTATTAACTTTTAAAAGTTCAATCCAAAAAAGGTGTACGATCGACCGTGACAGTTTACAAATTCAATCGGTATCGAAATAACACTGCAAGCGACCTGTGACTCCTAAGGCGTGATTCTAGCTAACAACTATTGGTATTAAAAGTTCAAACAATAAGTTGTAGACTTTATTCAATTGGCATGTGAGGTCAAAACCGCAGCAAATAAAAGTTAGTCGTGGCGACACCGCTCGGGGCGGATGTTGGCGACAGTTACCTTATTTGGAAACCGTCCAGACTCTAGCGAACTTTTATGTTATTTCAATGTGGGCAAACTGAAAAGATCGTGTTCAGGCTTGCTGCTTTTTAACGAGTTGCCGTAATAACGAGTGTTAAAACGGTTTTATTACTAGTTTTAAAAACGAATTTTGTTGAATATAACATAGAATGAAAAGAAATTATCGGAGAAAAAGGATTCTTTCCATCTAGCTTTACATCATCTTCCAGCCGCATATTCTCTTACTCGCCATTCCAGCTTCAGCCTTTGTCTTACTTTATAGCCTTACACATTCAATATGTACACTTAGACACTAGAATTAAGATTCATTTGTTTTATTGTTAGCTTTTAACAAAATGTCTGCTCACGAACTTAGAAACAACTTTCCTTGTAATACCTTAGTAAGATATTTTTAACTAAACCGCCTTTCCATCGATAAATCGAGATCATGTACCAAACGACATGTACTAATGGATGTTTTCCTGAACTTCAAGTATGGACGACGAAGTTTCCTTGGCCTGACCAATAGGTGGCGGGTCGACCACCTGTTACTTCGCTACAAATCTACTATAGGTTTATGACCAGACACGCTAAACGACTATTTTACTCGTTATTCATAATTCGAACTTATTCTTTATATAATATTCCTTATCATAATTTATAGATTTTTATTAAGCATAAAACTATCAGAAATTAGTTTTGCTAGAACGTTCACCACATTTGGTTTACAGTAAAAGGGTTTTAAGGTCATAAATGTAAAAAGCAACTTAATACTTTAACGTGAAAGATTCATTACAACGCCAGAGACAAGAATTTTAAAATAGACACAAATATCTATATGTAAACATTACGGAAATTAAAGTTAGCGGCGTTAACATCTTTTTTAATCTATATAATAACAGGTGTGCAATTCACACATATTCTTAATGTATTCATTAATTTGCTAATAACTCAAAACACATTTCGTAGATATGTAATTAAATATAAAATATATTTATGTTTCATTGCCTTTCCTATATTATAACGGTGCAATAGAATAAAAAAACAAATTAAATATAAATGTTAATTTACTGATAAAATTATAATGTTTTTTTTTGTATTTTAATAAAAAAATTGTCAACTTACGGATTCTACCCTCGGTCTTATCTCTTACTGAGTAGGTTTTTTTACATTTGCTGCGCCTCTATTAACGTTAAAACGTATAAACGCCGTTTTTCTGACAATCTGGGTTTAATAATTTAATATTAAATTAATTGCAGTCACATTATTGCCGCTTCTAGTTACACAGGTCAGAAGTTTTGTTCTGCTAATACTAAAAACCATATACTCTAAGCGGTCTTTCTATACTATATCTTGTCTCACAACACATACATTTTCTAGAATTAATAAGAGCTTATGTATAGTTAAAAAAATATATTAAATGCAGTTAATAGTATTAAAATGATGTGACGAATTTAACCTCGAATTTTTTGGTCGAAATATGATAATTGCAGCATTCGAGTTTTGATATAAATAAATTGTGCGCGAAGTTGTATTGACACGCAATTAATTCAACCATATATCACACTAATGTACCAAAAATTCCAATGTATATTTAAATTAAGACAATGATATAAAAATAAATAACATTGTGGCCTTAAATTTTAACTACCAATGATATGGTATATTATACGAAATAGCAGATACGCATCATTTAATTAAATTATTTATAATGGAAGTCTGCAAAGAAAAGAATTCGAGAATAACATAAAAACAACAACAAAATCCACTTAATAAACTTAACGGAGAAAAGGATACGTTTGTTAATTATCAAAATATACCGAATTAAAAAGTTTTCGCGTAACGAAGTAGCCATAACAGTCTTGCGTACAGGCGGTACGTTAATTGAACAGGGCTCATTTACATGCAGATATAATTTACGTAACATGTTCGAGAAAAAACAACCGGCATATTGTCGTCGGACCTAAATTCCTGAAAATTCGTTGGGGTCGTTGTACTTACCTTTTTAAGACCTCGGCTCCTTAATCTACTTAATGTCATTCCCCGTTAACGGTACACCTCATAAAGTGTCCAGTGAAATGTGGTGGGATAATAACGGACAGGACCTATTTGGCAACGGTCCGTATCATTACGGTCATAAGTTATTTCGTCGAAGGAGTAAGCAGGCGGCAGATAAGGCGGTGCGCAGTGCACCAGCCGAATGGGATCGCGCTGCGTACGCCGGAGTGGCGCCGGCCACTTGGCAAAGCTTTCGGTCAATGTCCTTTGCCTCAATAAAAGCCTTCGCAAGCTTGAGCCAAAACAATTTCGCCAAAATTCTTGCCAATGCCCCAACACGCATGGCTTTACGATCCTTCCGCTGCTCCGTTGAATTGGAAGCCGGATATTTGGTGACATTACTTACTAAATACATTTGGATGTTATACTTTCCTACCGCAAGCACTTGAGCAATATTAAAACAAAAACTACAATAATCCTTTAAAAATAATATTTTATATACCAGTTAAGAAACGTATTAAATGGAAACATACTAATTACGTTTCTTAAAATGTAGAGGCATTTATACTTTGCGGAGAGCAGTCAAAGTAGGCAATAGAAAAATTCTACTGACAAGCGCTGCACAAATGTTATAACAGAGTTTAACATTATAATATAGGAATAAACATAAGAGCACTTAAACCATGGTATAAATGTTAAATTACTAATGTAAACCATCGCAACCATTCTTAGGAAAAGAACTAAGAATAATGTAATCCAAGGTGGATTACATTATTCTGCCTTAGATATTCAACACTAATCAACTTTATTTAACATCTATATTACAGTGTAAAATCCTTAGAGGATATCTACATTAATCCGTGGATTCTTAAGGCCCTTTTGATATTTTTAACTAAGAATGAAATAGGACTTCCTTCTATATTGACATAGTTAGTGCGTTACTAATTAAATTATTGCTAGATCTGACGTAAGAATCTAAAACAACAAAGCGGATTTGGAGCTCTTAAACGAGTCTAGTTGTTAAACATGTTTATTTGGAATCTCTAAGATTAGAAAGGTCAAATTTTAACATTAACTGAACAATAGCTATGAGAAGTTAAACGATTAAAAATGCATACGTTGAAATAAATTTTAGATAGAAGTGTGACAGGGTTTGGGTAAATTCTGGTCATTTGTGAAAGAAAAAAAAACAAGGACTGTGTTTAAAAAATAGAAGGACTTCATCAAAACAAAGTAACAAGAGTTCATTTACCTTTAAACTAAATACCAATCAATAGTTTATTGCGAACAAAAAATATGCTGTATGATTTTATTCCAGTTATAAGAAATGAACCGATAGGAAGAAGAAATGAACAATAATTATTAAGATTTCTGCTTTGTTCTTCTTCGTATTGAAGAAATGTTATAAAATCTTTAAATATGATTTTAATATGGCTAAGCCAACAGTTAATTTTAAAACATTAATAATTTGTGTAAAACTTTTAACTTTTATAACAAGTTAATTGTATTTGAGGGTTTGAAATTAAAGGAAACAAAAATATTCTATTGAAATATAAATTTATTATCACAATTCATAAATAAGTGTCTAAATTCGAAAGTTCTAAGCTCTTACATCTAAATATAAATTAAAATATTCTAAGTAGACCCAAACATTCCTCACCGGGAGGAGTATCTGAGTCATATTTTCATAATTTTTTGTACTTATAATATATTTTGATGGTCCATGATTTGCTACAAACAAATGATACATAAGTCTTTTTACAAGATCGTTAAATATTTTCTAAAATATTTTTATACAGATCAAAATCGTGGCACGTACAAAAGTCAAATAGACAAACATGAATTGATACAGTTAAATGAAATCCATAAGAAGAAAAGTATTGTCTACTTATATCGAAATACTGATTCGTGATGAGGAAGATTGTAAGAAATGTTGTTTGGTTCCGGGATGAGAAGTTATTTTAGTTGACCTTTTCTAAGACCCACTTTCCAGAGTATGGGGTCTCTAACCTCTTGACCTTGGGACGGAAACCGTTCTCATCGGCGGTGTAGTCGACCCTGTACATGAAACCGTCGGGTCCTAGGTACTCGTAGAAGCCAGAAGAAGCGATGCCTTCGTCGAGGGTGTTGGGGTTCTTCAGAATTGCGTTTTCCTTTGCGCGGATTTTGTTTTCAGTTTCGAAGCTGAAATAAAACATGTAACTTAGAATATTTTTTGCAGTTTACAACACAAGAAAGCTTTATTTTTCTGATTTGGGAAGACAAAGTTCCTCCTAACCTATATACATTTTATTTTCCCGCAGCGGAGATTTTATGGTTCCTTTAATTTTGTCTAATTTTAATTAGTTCTACCATCAATAACACCGTAGCTTTTAACCTAATTACATCAATTCTTGGGTTAAAATATTTGACGCTTGACTTTGAAACATCAATAAGTCACGCATTAGTTCAGGTTATGTTAAGCATTAATGCCAAATTGTTGTATTGCTATTCTATACCATTATGAATAGTTTTGAACTCTAACCTAACAACGTGAGTGTCAAATTATGTATTTGTCAAGGCCGAATATTATGCTAACAAGACATTACCGGCACTTTGGTGAGGGACCGAACTAGAAAGAATAAAATAGAACTATTAAAAATGTTAACACTAAACATTATAAAAAAATAAAGAATAAATCGGTAGCATTTCAAATAAAGTGGGTTTTGAAACATTCTGTATAACTGTGAATCTTCAACAGACTTATAAATGCAAATGTATATGATAAGCACGACATTCAAACCAAGCAAGGCCGAACTTCCAAACAACCTAATAAATAACGTTTATTACTAATTCCATATGTTAATTCTAATTTTTACTTCATTTGCGTCAAATTCTAGAACACATGGAAGTGGCGGCATTCCGAAAATTCTTTGAAACGCTTTGTTAAGAAATGTACGCAAAATTAAAAGCTGTAGATGGCCTTGCCGCTTCAAGGCCGAACTAATATTAATGGTTTACGTTACTTTAAACGGCTTCTAATTAATATCAGCTTCGAATTCTTGCATAAAATTATTGTCCATCACGTGTTAAGTTGAATTTTTAAGCAAAATTTCACGTGTTAGTCATTTTTTGGATAGTATGAGGCTTTTAAGCTTTTGTCCACATTTGAGTCTGACGAATAGTCTGTTAAAAAAATTACAAAATATTTTTCGGCGTAATAAAATTGCTTTACCAATTCATTTGGGACCTATTTAAATAAGTTCGTAATACTTCGATACTATAATACTATGATATATTTTTGGTGTCTGAAAATTACCAAATATTACATTGGCTAGTGTTATAAACTTTACCATTAAAGATTATTTGTGTCCCTATTTTTGTATTGGTAAATATTATATGCTTACTTGAAGTCATATTTATCCTCATCGTAGACGTGCTTTTGGCTGATGATTTTGATACCATTGTTCTTGTAGTAACCATCCTTGTAATAAGGTATGTCTTTGGGTGGAGTCATCACCAGTCTGTAACGGTCTTCAGTGGCCGCGCTCACGTAGGGCTCGTAGTCATGTGAGTATGGACCGAAGCCTCCGTTGTAGGGGTTGTCGATGTGTATATAAGGGTTCGGTATGTGGATGTATTTACCCTCGTCTGTAGGTATATATCTGGGAAAGAAAATTATGTTTAGTGAACTCAAACAATGTTTGCTGAAGAGCTTTTTTAATTTATGTTTTTGATGAAATAACTGTTCCACGCGGTTTCACATGGATTAAGTCTAATTGGATTACAAATTCGAATAAGATTCCTATTGATATTTTTCTTAAATTAATGTATGTATCTTTTATTGTTATTAATTTAATTTAATAAATATTAGAAACAGCATATCGTTATTTTAAAATTATTAAAATACCATGTTTAAACAGATTTATTTAAATTATGCCCTTTGAATTATTTCTTAAGCCTAGAAGATACATCTATAATGTTTCCTCGTTTGCTTTGACATTTACTTACTTGCCATTACTTCCATATTTATAGGGATGCCATTTGCCGTCTTGTTCGGGTGAACCAGCAACGGCTACCACGCAGATAGCAATGAAATACTGTAAAATAAATTAAACAAAAATATTAATTACAATTTAAAACTATTTATTAAATTGGTAACAAAAAATCAAGAAATAAAATTCAATGTAATGTTTTGCATTAATTATAAAATAAATAATTGAATGAAAAAAGAATTTATTTTATTATGGCATTTTAAAAAATATTATAAAATAAATACCTTAATGGAATGCATCCTTAAAACACTTGATTTAAAAAAAATAAAACAATAATCACTTCAAAATTGTACAATCGTACAGTTACACTTGTTCACTGCAATGATATTCGAGATCACTATGCGGAAACCTATTCACGGTCGTACTCTTTGTGTTCACTCCTTAGAGAATTTCAAATCATTGTGTTGATTTCGAAATCGACGCTTCGCTTTTATACATTTGCAACATCAACACATCTCTTGCAGGAACGGACACACGCGCTCGTCGACGCTACGCGCACGCACACATCGAACGTCCCACGTATTTTTTTTTACATCTTTGCATACCATTGTTGGGCCGAGTTACTTTATTGGGGTATCGGTGTCATATAGAAATTATCGTTTCAAATGGTAAAAAGTAAAACAACTTTTTTCGACTACGTACAGGAAAGAAAATTCCTTTTCGCATCTGAGCTTTGCAAAAGCTTCAAAGAAGCTTTAAAGATGTTTTTCATAAAGCGCTATTTACTAAACTTACTATATATCTTTTATCAATAAATAAGCTATACGAAATTAATAATTAATTAATTACAACAATAGGAGTTAAAATGTTTAGTAGGATGGTGTAAAGCAACGTTTTAATTTTTGTTTATCGTTTTAACCAATAATTTCAATGTAATGATAACAATGTGTGATTTTAAAATAAAAATTTACATTCTAATACGTAATAATTAAACAAATTAACTTGATTTTGAAGTAATAAAGGATAGGCAATTTCACACGATGTTGGTATTTGGAACAAGAGTTATGTTTTGTCACTCGACTACCTGCATTAGAAACTGGCGCATCCTTGTTAAGTTTCACAATATTAATTATTTAGCAGCTTAACAAATGAGGCACAATTTAAAATCGAATTTTCAAACAGCGGATTTACCCATGTCTTACTTTCAACTTTCAATTTATTATAGTGAAAATATCTTGCACTCTTACAACTAAATATGAATACGACTAATGTCATATTTTTTTGCCTTATTTCATATTTAATAATATTTTCTATACTACTTGTAATATAAGGTACAATAGAAACGTCTGCGCATGAATAAGATCTAATAGAACTAACATGAATAAAATATGCAGATCAATTTACATTTATATTAATTTAATTATCATTGGTAAGAATGATAATAATTTTCGCTATTTATAAATGCCCATTAAATATACACTTTTAAATAATAAAGTATACTGACTATAATAATACTACTAGACTTTATAAAATGTCAATTACTTTTCTAATGTAAAACGGATAAAGGGCAAACTTTTTAAATTTTTTAGTTTAAAGTTCTGGTGAAAATGTGTCATTTGAAAATTTGTCATCTCTACCTATCCTCTTTGTTTTAGCAAAACCTTTTCTAACGACCACTGGCATCGTGAGAGTTATTTTCTTATTAACATACATAAACCAGCCAAAGTAGTTCTAACGAGTTCATTATACGGATTCGCCTAATATTTCTTATTGGCGCCGTCGAGTGAATAATATCGTCTTGAAAATATTAACATTCTTAGAATTAGGTTTGTGTAAAATCATCTTAATGTTAGATTTTTCCACATTAAAGTGTCCGCTTATTCATCAATATGACGCAGAGGATTGTGGTATCCTTGACGCTGGGATGCCGGGAGATAATAAACATTGTGAGTTACCGCTTTATGAAATACTGGTGAAGGTGTTATGATAATATCGTAAGTCTACAGTTCACGGAAATTCTCCAAGAGTGGACCTCATATTATATTCCTATATTGAACATATAAAGAAAGGATTTCTTTGTGTTCTCAAGTGTGTGCTTAAATTAAAGTCTCTTTTTATATTTTGAAGTGTTTATTTCCAAAAATATTTATTGAATTTTCTTTATTGCGATTTCATTCTGCGCATTTTAATGCTTCCTTATTATGCCTATTGAATTCCTTTTATAAATTATCTCGTTTGTGTGTTCTACATACTCGTATTAAATAGTACATGTTAAGTAGTTCATTGTTAATTCGCAAATACCACATTTCCTTCATTTTTTACGATGCCACAGTGTACCGTAGTTTCTATTGTTAATATTTGCGGCATCATGATGTCGATAACTGATTGATCATCTCAATATTAAGAACGGTCAAGTATTAACTTTATGAATAGATAGTAATTCTTTAACGTTACTTCGACGTGAATAGCTGACACCTGACCGAGTACAGAGTGTAAAGTGGGCCTGCACTTCAATTACAATTTGGAACACTTTGAAATACTTGAAATGTTCTACTGCTTTCAACTTATTCAATTAATTAATTGGCTAGTTTGGAATGTTTAAATATTTTTGTTAAATTAAAATGTATAATACACTACATTTTAATTAAACAAACTCTCGGATTATCCATAGGATTTTTGATGATATGTTTTTAAGCTTGTGGTACGTAATATATGGTCTTGTGACCCTGTCTTTTAAAGCGACTTAGAACCGATTCCAACATAGCACTTAGCTAAGTGTAAATTATCAGTTCATACTCTCTTATACCTTCATATATCCTTCTTCTGCCATCAAAATGTCTCAAACCATGTCCTTAATTAAAGCCTCACTTTCAGTTATAACTGAAAAGTTGAACTGAACACTACAGACCTTCCGTTAAAACTGAACAGTTGAACTGTATACAGTTATGTAGGGGGCTTTATGAATATGTTTGTTTCCTACACGAATCAAAAATGAGAAGAAAACTGCAAATGTGTCAGACTGTTATGTTTTTAATTTAATTAAAATTAGAAGTATAATATAATGTTTATGTATAACGGAATACGAAATGATATTATTAAAAACTGTCTCATATATCCGGATTTAATACATTAAGATGTCAAAACATCCGTTTGCAATTATAGGAATTCAATATCAACGTATATTGGGTATTTATTATAATTAATTTGTCAGAAATGCGTAGTTATTTCGTCTCTTATCAGTTCCTCTTATTGCTTTAGTGACGTGTTTCACGAATCAAATAATTCATTGTTTTTAGAATTGCAATTGTCATAATAACAATGAATTGAAGTTTACCGGTAAATATTTTTAAGAATTTTCCTCGTACAGTTTTACCAAAGGTCACGATAACCGTGTACTCCGAATATGGAAAACCCTGATCGAATTTTTGGATGACGAGATTATTTACGTGTACACGTATAGGTCACAATGTTTTGTAATTACTTAATGTTTAGACCCATATCAATAAAAGATTGGGATCAAGTTCTTAAATAACTTATAGATACGATAGATGCGACTTGTAGAATTAGGTGGAATCGTAGTGAAGATAGTTTAATATTCCTAATAATAGTTATAAAGGTCTCTATTACTAAATTATGTGAAGTAGTGTGATAAGGAAATTAGCTCTATATATATCCGTGTAAATAATTATAAAAACTTTAATGAATTCTTGATTAATACGGGTCAAATGTTTTAAGTCAAGATCAAATATGTCAATGATGCTGATAACTTCGAATATTTAAATAAGATAATGTAATATTTGTATGCAACGCTACAAAAATAATTAGTTGTCTTTAGTATTGAATAGTAGTAACATTTTTGATAAATAGAACTTTTGGTAGATATATTGCATTATTGGCACATGCCAAAAATTACAGTTTGCTAACATGAGAACTGATTTTACAAACAAACGAAACAAGGACAATTATACTCATAGTAAGGTTTTTTTGGAGAAGAGAATGTTAACCTAAGATGCGTAGGAGTTGCTAACTGAAGAAACTAAAAATATGTATATTCAAGAAACGTAATACCAGTGCGTGTACTAAAAGCTCAACATTCTTTAAAATAACATGCAAATTTTAAGAAATAAAATTGGCCGTTTAACAAATCAAAATTTTAAAAATAAATACAACTGAATATTTCAACCAACAGTCTTAATAATGTTGTATCATTTATAACGAACATTGATAACAATTTCATTTCCTGATAAGTGTTAGGAGTAAACCAATAATTTAACCTCCCGTCGAGCCCGCCTTAGCAAAACAAAAATTATATCTTTATTCAACCCAGTAGCTAGGGTCATAATATATTAAGGAAATCCAAGCGAGATGGCACACGGGTTATTCACCAAAAATTATTCTTCAGAACAACTCTTTTGTTTAAGAATTGGTCGTTTACTTGAAAATATTTGATGTAGTTTTAAGACCGCCCTTGATGTTGTTCAATGTTCTTTCGATACTGAAAACCTACGCACTCAGAAAGAGGTTATACCGAAATAAATCGTGTCATAAAGCCTTTTTGCAATGACAAATATTTATTATTTACCAAGTTTTGCGAAGGGATAAATCTTTTTAATTTATTATTATCTCACAGATTACCTAAAATATGAACCTGCAGCTGATAAGAATTCATATTATATTATTTATTAACAATTTTTAATATTAACATCTGTAATTAATCTTGTGATCATTCTTAGCCTAAAATTGTCATAAAGTATTGATTTTAAGTGACAAAAACTTTGACGAATATTTTCAGTAAAAAAAGTCCAACTAATGAACTAATGAAATTGCTTCAATTAAAGTATTATACAATCTTATGTTTTGTATTCGCGAAGCTTTTTGCGCATCGAACGTGACAGGAGGTGGACGTATTACAGTATGAAATGTTTGTTTTTAATAATTTCAAATCGAGCCGTGAATATCATCAAGATTTATCGATTCAAATTTACAATATAACGAGAACGTTGAACGTTGCGGTCAAACGTCTTAATCCCGTAATGCGATGACTAAGCATCTTCGATTATACTACAAAGAAAAAAGGTTTTATTTAAGGATTTTAACGACTACGTCATGTTACGGTACCTTAAAGAATGCTATATCCCGACGCGGAAATAATTGGACGGGACAAAATAAACCTTGATGAAATTTTATTAAATAATCCAGGCATGATCGTAAAATCTGGTAATTTGATAGGAAACCGTTATACACAACTCTTGTTGTTCCTTTACACATTTTGTAAGTTTTGATACTTTAAGAAACATACTCTTTCAAAACGGTAATTGGTGAGTAAGGCTTTGTTTTAGGTTATTAAATTGAATGTTAATTTCTAGGTCTTCGAATAGAAAGGTAACCTATCATCTTTTTAATGTGTGAAATATTGGTTAGATATTAACAGTTAATTCGAGGTTGTCTAGTTGCGACTTAATTCAGCTTTATAGCAAGTCCTAGAAATTTTGACAGAAACTAATCGTTAGATGAATATCAAAATGTATTAAAATTCTATAATTTCTCGCCCACATATATAATTTTATATTGATGATGGATAATCGTTTATTTTAAAAACAAATACGAAATAATAATTTATTTCTTTGTTTTATGTTAAAATCATGGAATAAACAGGTTCCTTCAAAAAGCTTTGGAGACTAAACTCTCAGAGTTTTCTGTACTTTAATATAAGGACAGATATTTATGATACAGGTAGTGTATCGTATATCGAAAACCGACTAACGGTATTCGAAATTAGTTATTTTAAAACAGATTTATGAATACATCTCAATAAAGTGTAATAACATAAATTTCGAAAGTCGAGTCGTTATTAAATCATAAGTGTTCATTGATAAAATACACATTACGTGTTTATTTATTTTATTAAAGGAAATGACAAAGATAAGATATTAAAAATAATAATTTTGTAAGATTTTTGAATTTATAGGGAAAATGAACTTAGTGTAACTTAGCTTAGTTACGAAAATGGACTGAACACTAGTGCTCCTCCTACCATATATGCAAAGTGTGTAAAGCACATGGGCGCTTAAGGGGTGCCAAAGCTAACGACCCACAAAAAAAATAAAAGTTCAATTCTTTGCTTAATTTCCAGCACCTACCTACCATCAAAAAAAGATAATTAAAAATCCTTTTTTGCACAGAGGCGCCAGTAGTCATACGGGGGCTCAGCGTAACACTTAAAATTAAGTACAATAATAAAACAGTGTAATAATATTTAATACATTTAAAAGCCTTATTGATGCTCTGGGAAGGATATTTGATACTTTTTGTTATCTATAACCACAAGTTAGATGCGTTTTGAAGATTTCGCACAACTAGTTTTCATTTGTAGGACAAATACACGACTTTGCCTATTTGTGCCAAATCTATGACAGTAGCAAATGGCAATGACTGATTTATTACGAAGATTTAAATGTGTGATAAAATACTGTCACTTTATTTACATATTTAAATACTGTAAATAATGTGATCAGATCAGAGCGTAATTTGATTAATATTTTAAGTGGGCAATTTCTTTTATTATTTGCGGAAATCGTTTCATTTTTAGACTATAAATTATAAAATGTTCATCTCAATAGAAAGTGATTTATATAATTTAAATGATTTACGGCCGTCGGGCTGTCGTGGCCCGAGATCGAACACAGATCCCAGGACAGAGGGAGCTGGCGGTGCACTGTGGACGCCCTCTGAAACACTTCGGGGAGATAGAACTTTAATGATTACAATGACGGCCGAATGTTCAAACCCAACTTAAATTGAAGCATCGCTTAAAATCTAAGTGGTGTCATAATTAAACGATGTCGCCGTAGACTTTGGAGTTTAAGCGTGAACGTAACATGTAAGAAGCTATTAAATAGTTAGGCGTTAGAAAATTCGGCCGTTAATCACATCATTATAAACAAATTGACAGAACATTGAATAATAAACATTCCTTTTATAATCCTACTATTTTAGAAAGCGTGTGTTAATATATTTATTTGTTCGGAAAGAGATTTTGTTAGAACCATAGACTTGTTTTAAAACATGTATGAAAGTCTAATATAATTAAACGACAGGAAATGTAACAACTCTCTACATTTAATTTGTTTGCCTAATTTCTTTAAGTCTTGATTTTCGCAGAAACTATTCGTATTGCAAAAGAACGTGTAATGTTTCTCGGGAGTTTAAATGTATGTGGTCCGTTCTATTGTAATTTGTAACAACTTTCTTATTATATTATTAAGTACCAAACGAGCAAGCGGCCAGCTGGATACACTGAAATAGCGAAGCGACCGCTGCCCATAGACATCTGCAATTGCAGATGCTTTGCCTATCTTTAATCTACGGAGGAGGAGACGCAAAGCAAGAGAATAATTCCTCTTCCTATACGTCTCCTCCTCCACAATATCAACACCCCCTTCCCATCACTTTGGTGAGTATGAATTGTAAAGTATCATTCAATTTCCTATTTATCACCAGATTGTATAGTATGATAAATCTTTGGGTTTTAAATTAATCATTGTCTCCCATATCAAACAATACGGATTCTATTTTTAAAAAAATGTGCATATACACGTCCGACAATTATTAACGGAATTTCATTAAACAATTTACATTTGTCACATTGCAAATTACAACATAATAAAGTTTCGCTTAATGGCCTTCCGTTTTAATATAGATAATGCGAAATACAGCGATAAAAGTATTTAAATCATCAATTTGTCCAAAATAAATGAATGAACATTTATCAATTATTTATTCGTACGCATGCAATATTAATCTGACGAAGATAACAATTTTTTTCCCTTGATTTTACGATACATTTGAGGTCAGTGGCCGTGTGCTTGGAGTAAGTTTCATAGTATGCAAGCGATGCGGGTTCGATGCCCGGTCTTGGCACTAATGAACATTACTAACTTTAATTTTGTACATTGATTTATCACCGGATAGAAATAAAAGTAAAATATGTAACATAGAAGAAGCAAATTGCCTTTTGTAATTTGGAAATCATTGTTTACATAACTTGAAACTGACAACACTAGGTACAAACTAATGACTTACAACTGAGTCGATGGCAACCATCTATATGATGCGAAATTCAGTAATTTCTGTTTATTTAAAATCTTTTATTTTTCAGTATTTGTATTTGGTTTCTTTCTATTTGGTAAGGTCTGCAGTAAACGAATTTATTAAAAGGCAATATTTGGTCAGACGTGTGCCCACACACAGAGTCACTGTCCTCTCACACACAATAATATCTACCATCTATATTCATAGTATTTCAATAGATATATAAAAAGAAACTAATACAGCACATGTTTAAAATATTTTTTTTCTCAAATATCTTCTGCGTCCCTTATAAATCTATAAAAAATCTCAAATAAAATATTTCACTTTTAATATTTAATTGGCAAATGGTTCATTATAAGACGTAAACGGATTGATAATTTTATATCATTTAAAATGCTTTTAGAGGAATACAACTCGATAATGTATTGCATAATATATTTTCTTTGTTCTTATGTAACTTGAAATTATATGTTTCGTATTTATGGACATCGGTATCTACACTCATAATTTGAAACGAAGACAGCTTTGGCCGAGGATTGCGGATGTAATCTGGTTCGATATAAAATTTGAATGTTGCTCTTAATATTCGTCAGATACCCACCCGAAAATCCATAAAAGTAATGCTATGGGTTGAAGAACTAATTGTAGAGCCATAAACGATTAGACAGTTCACATTTTAAATTGATTAATAACAGATTTAGGAAATGATAAGAGAATAATATAACAAGGAAGTATAAACGATTTTATGAAAGGATTTTTTCTACTTTACTCTCAGTTTAAATTTAAACTCGTTATTAAATTTCAAAAGTGATATACAATATTCTTACCACAAGTTACAATTTTTTAGAGCTTACTGATAAGTGTAAATTAATTTTGGACGTGTATTTAACATTTAAAGCTTTACAATTTCATTTTCTTCCGTCAAAGCACAGATTGCGAATGCTACAATTTAAAACTTTCAACAGCTCGTAGCGCGCAACATGGATTACAGGAGGTACGTTTTTCCCGAAAATGGCGAAAATAATTAAGCACAAAATCTCACATCTTATAGCCTGTGCATTCATAGAGGTCAGTAATTAAATGCCCCCCTTTATCCGGTTGCAACGTAAAAATCGAGGAGTAACACGGCGGTGCAACGGAATTCGACCTTCGTAGCGTCCTTACTCGATATTTCGACACCGTTTGTTGCGCCCACCAGCCATGACATTTCGCTCTCTTCCAGGTTTTTTTATACGGTAAAGGATACTAAAATGTATCATAACATTATAGCACAAAAAACTCCAAATTGCATTGTATTATTGCACGAATGTTGGTGCAAAAAAAAAATAAGTTCAAAGGACGAATATAATATTAAAGATTTTTTTCTTTCGAACATTCAAAGTTGACTGCAAGTTACATCATACATAATTGACTCATCAAAGATTATTGTAGGTTATGACTATAATCGCAGGAGCTTTCAATTTAAGTGCTAACTTGTACATATTACGGGAATATAGAATAATACATTTTTCGCCCCTGTACTAAAATAACGCTATCTATTAAATTAATGAATTCACAGAAATTTCTCGTAGACAGAGAACGGAATACGAACAAATCTCATCGTCAACATATTCAAAGAACTAAAGACGATGATCGATTCCGTAGAATTGACATGAAGCTATCCCATTAGAAACGCCGAGGTCGCCTTTTCAATACCTCTGATATTTGGCGTCTATTCTTCCTGCATTAGTCGAACTTTAACACGATGAGCAATTTTAAATACCTAACAATCAACGGCCTCATAGCAAGTTTATCTATTGAGCTATTTATTAAATTAATTGATTTATTATATCATCATATACTTTATAAACGCTACATCGTTTTTTTTCTAGTCAATTAACAACGTCATTGATTTGTAATATTAGATTTGTTTAACCTGTTAAGCTAATTAGAATAAGACTAAAAACGTTTCGAGATTTATAAATAAATTTGCGATTCAAATAAACATAATCAAGTTTTGCAACTGTTCTGCCCAACTTGTGGAAGACATTCCAACGGGGTATTAAATTGTGCCACCTTAAGACATTTTTGTTTTAACACAATACACTACAAAAGAAATGCTACATACATTAACTCTTATTTAAGTAATTTTCCGTAGCCTACGAGTAAAATATTGACTCTGGCCTCGTTGTTAAATTAACATATAAAATACTAAATTAACATCTTAGTTATAGAGACGCGTCTTTGTTATCTAGAATTTTAAAAGCAAAGGCGATTAGTATTTTCCAGATGTTCATGACTATGTGAATTTATTATTGATTCTGATATCCCTAAATAACAATATTAAAATATTGATTTGCCATGAGTAAGTTATATTAAATTTAAGAAGTTTAATGCATTATTTTATCCGTGCAACATCTTTCCGTAATGTATTAATAGCGTGGTACATTAAGGCTTGTGATATTTATGCGCGCGTCGCGTCTCGGTCGCGCCGGCGCCTGCGCATGACGCCGGCCGACGACGCCTCCGTAGTGGCCCTCGGTAACATGAAATTTTATAGCTTGTACATTCCAAACATTCTTACAGATTCTTGTTTCCGGCAACCGAATGAGATTCGATGAGTCGATCTAGTTAAAACTTAATGTGGTGCAATATAATGAAATATTTCAAATTATTTCATTCAATTTTGACATAGCTTTTAATCTTTGCATTAATTCGTGACTGAAACGAAAAAATATCTCAATAAGATTACTGAACAGTCTAAGTAACGTTAAAGCGAATGGATAGAAACATTTCTAACAAAAAAGAGTCTACTTTAATCAAAGCTGAAATGCATTAAAACAATTTAGCTATTAAGAATAACTGTAATAACTCATTTCAACTATCAATCATTTTTTATTTAAAGATTATTCCATCTGATAAACAATGATAGAGTACTCGTTCTTTCATCAACTGTTAACTGTTAATGAACAATCAGTTATCAACTTCAATATGGTTAAAACAATCTATGATATATTGTGCTAGTAATAGATACAGATAGAAATGATGCCACGGAGTAAAATAATTAATTTCATCGAGCAAAACTAAGACATACATTTATTGCTTACAAATATGACATAGAAAATAAGTGACGCAATTATATACCGTTATAGTTTATGCCAAGTTTTATATTTAAAAAAACAACTCTACATTTTAAGATTGTTAGGTAACGCCGAGTAAAATTGTATAATTTCAGCTACGAGATGATTTAATTGTTTGTAATTAAACTCGAGAACTACTTAATTGATATCTTTAACATCTGTAAAAAGCTCTACTATTAGCGAATAACGTTGTATACATTTTAAAGGCATTTTGATACAAACTAATGAGTTTTATAGTTTATTATGTCGTAACAATAATTGTAACTGATAACGTTTATTTTTAAAAGTCTGTAGATAACGACGTACAAAGTTTAAAATGTGACAATTATTAATGATCACTAATTGTCCCACAATACTAAACATAACTTGTTATAACAACTTTAATACTTTTTTATAACTTGCCTATTAATTGATAAAACGACAGATGGAATTCAAAATGTCGCAGGTCGTAGTGTCAGTTTTGGTCGGCGACCGTACAAGGCCGCAAAAATCCGATGACCTCAGACAGAGGAAACATGGAGCTACGAAATCAGATTATTGACATTAAAATTTATGGATGTGCGATCAATTTCTCACAAACATCATAAAAAAACTTTCACTTTAGTTAGGTGTTAACGATAATGAAGAGTTATATTTTTTTAACATAGAAGTGTTGCTTCCTTTTAAGAAAGTAAGTAGATTTTATTTGTTATAAGACGTAGATGAGATGAACTTGGTTTGAATATTTTTTTATTTTTACAAAGATCGTATTAATAATGCCGCATCCACATGGTGTCAACAAAATTACTGCAAATGTCTCTTGATACCAAGGATAATCACGTGAACAAAATGCTCTATTGTTAAAAAATTGAAAATATTAAAAATGACATTGTTATAATTAACACCAAAAATAAATGTTTTGTATTCATTCTAACTAAGAGTATTAATTAAATATGATATCAATATTATAATTAATATTAAATCAGTTTTATTTAACAAATCCACAGACGAATTAATTTTGAAAAACTTATTTACAATAACAAACATGATTAAAAACAATATTTACCCATTTTGAAATTTTCCACATTATATTACAAGGACTATGTTTTTTTTGAAATCGCCGACATTGCGACGTTTATATCTGAATTCTCGACCGAATAACGATCCTAAAACTAGAGCAAAACGTATCAAAACACATTTAATTTATTCTAATGTTCTCTGCATACCAATGACCACTGTTATATACCTAATTTGCTTACTAAATGGTTTGTTGGCTTGCTTAAATGGATGTTTTTGTATTGCAAAAAAGTTACTTATAGCGCCAAAAGAACGCCCACGTTCGTAAACGTTGTTATTGTATTGATTTCTCTTGTATTTTCTATCAATATAATATATCATTTTATATTATTTGGAGGTTTACGATAAGGATTGTAAACTAACTAATAATCTGTCGGTATCTATTTGTCACTGACCATTAGTGGACTGGGCCTCTTTACAAAGATAGACATTACTGTTTACAATTTAAGCGCCAATAGCCTAATGGTTTCTTATCTCGCGGTCGTGGGTTCGAATCCCGACATTCGACTATTGTCGTGGACCATATCCTAACACAAGCTTTTTCAAGCTTACTTTACAAATTCACATAAATCTACTAATATTGTTACAAAATTAACAGTAAATAATGATATCTACGATTTGTAGTCAGAATTAACGCTTCAATCAAACGGAACAGTTTTCAACTGCGAGTTTTCACGTACGTAATTTTCTACGTCCAGTCAGCTCATAATTAGATGAATTGCCCAATCGATCGGTAGCATATTTATAGTTTGCAATGCTAAGTTTTAAAATTGTGAGCACATTATTACGAAAACTTTTAATTTATAAATATAAAGTTAAAGTCACCGTCAATGTTTCATCATTTTGCGTTTTAAACATTGCGTAATTTGGTTTAGTAATATTTAAAATCACTAAAAGTAATAAATAAAAACTAAATGTTCTCAAATAAGGACATCATGTTGTGAAAAGAATAGAACAATCGATATAGTGTCTTAATTTAGTATATTTTGTATGTTAATAGATTTTAATCAAGTCCAAATGTTAAATATCATTTATTTTTTTAATGAAGATACGCATAATAACGTACATTTCCGTATAAATATTATCATTACAAAAGACTTTTAATTCTCGCCGTGGACGGCATTCGTCACGGAAGAACCAAAGAAAACGATTTATTTAGATTGTTTAGTTAATTGAGCAAATAAAAAAAAAGTAAAAACAGACTTCCAGACTATTTTTTCTTTACGAATTCATTGTGTATTGGAAACTAACTCTTTAGTGTCAGTAAAATGCACTGTTGGTATATAAGTGAAGAAACATTTTACGTAGTTACATGTTCACAGATGTAGTCATCTTAGAGTCAGAACTCATTACAGTCTCAAGTTCTTCCAAAAATCGATATATTCATATTTTTCGAACAAGACATTGAACTTTAAATTTCCCCGGACACGACACGTAAGCCGAAGTCGCGTTTACACGATTTATTTCTAAGCGGAACGATCTTTTTTCAAGGACCAAACTCGTTAATGGGACTTTGACGTCACAGAACTAAATATTTTGAGTAAATACCTTTATGGTGAATCATTTAACATATATATATTTTTCATCATCATCATCACCTGCTCATTATTAGTCACCACCGAGGGGCTCGGAGCCTATTCCCTAAGAGGTGATTTCTTTTATAGTAAACAGTAAGCCTATTAATAATCAGTATTGCTTCATAATGAAATATTTAAACCTTAAATTATTTGAATACTAATTGTTATTGGCGTATTTTTTTTCATAATACTTGGCGCCCACCCCTTTTTGTGCCTTCTTAAGTATGCAAGAATTATGGCGATTGATTGAGTGTTTAAGCATTACAAATAAACACACTTTCCTTCTTATTTATGGTACTACTTAGTAAATGATAAAATAACTTTGGCTCTTTAAAAGTGTAATATCATGTTTGCTAACGAATTTTGATTTTTTTTGTAAATAAATATAAAAAAATGCGATACAAATCATAAAAACAAATACTTCATGTGATGATGAGTGAACAGATTAATGTAATTTTATTCAAAACTTTATTTGTAGTGTAATGTTTTTTTCTCTTTTCTATAATTTTTATTTGATAACATATATATATGCACATATGTATATCCAATAACAAAAAATATATGCACAATTGAATTCATCATTTTTTGTCAATAACTTTGAAATACTAATTAAAACAAACAATTCGATATCTAAAATATGATTTCCTTAATTTTATTATTATTATTGTTTTCACATGAATTTACTAAACTCGTAAATCAGACACACCTATGAAATCGAACATCGGACACGAGTGATTGATAATAAGAGAAAAAAAAACATTTTTTGGTTATAAATTTATTAAAAATCAATCGCGAAATTTAATCAAATTAAAACGAAGGTTGCTAAAGCCATGACCGTTGTTGTTTTTTTCCAATAGTTAACAAAATATCTATAATTTAGCACAGATTATTATTTTAATGTGACGTATTCTTGGCTTTTACATTAGACGTAAAAAAGCTAGAACTAAAGAAAGAGAATATGCCGCTAAATTCCGATTGAGATGGGGACGATCCGAACGCTTTTTTTATCTTGACAAGTAACGGGCACGCTCATCGTATACGAAGGTCTGAATTTTCAACAAGAGGTCTTTGCCCTGCAGCGGGACACTAAAAAGCTTATTCTTTATACTTCAATAAATATCTTCAAAGGGATAAGTGCGAGTACTTATTGTTGTGTAGCTCTTCAAGAAATAATGCATTGCAACTTAAGATACGGTACAAAAATAAAGAGTAATCGTTTAAAATTGCTTACCAATTTAATTTAAATGAATACATTGAAGAAGTAAGGCTTCAAAGAGTTTTAATGATTGGAAAATAAAAGAAAAGACTATACAAAAACATACATTTTTTTGTCAAAATTTAACAGGAAATCAGTGATCTTTAGAATTCTTTGTCACTTCCAGTGAAATGAGTAATCGCGGCTATCAAGGAAAGGTACAATACCGTTTCAATGCTCAATAAAATCATATAAAAATCGGTAATTTACTTATCTTTGACCCGTGACTCCGCTAAGAGGTATGCTTGCTCACCTTTATTACCATATTAATATTGTTTTATCATGACAAATTTAAAGCAGTAATATTAACATGACTGACGTGGGATATTTACAGGAAAATCCATATCCGTAATGACTAAGCCTAATGCTAATTTAGATGGTTATTTAGAAAGTATAATGTTGTTAATTATGCTCCAGTGATGTTTCCTGACTGGTCATAAACATGTATGATATACGACAGAGAAACACTGTAGACGTTTTTTAACGCTTTTGTTGTGAATTCTGTTTTTTTTTTCATTCAGAGTAAACAAATGTAATAGTCAACTAACTCATGGCCATTGAGTCTTGTTCGCACCAGGGTAGTACTTGAGTCGAGTAGCAAGTAGAATTTATTCGAACAAAGGATTTATTACTGTTCGGATTCGTTTAAGTCTAAACCTACGTACTATGGTAGTAATTTAGTAACTAAACGTGTCCGAACAATAACATTTTAGTAGAAGATATTAGTGAATCCTTTGTTCGGATATTTGCTACTTGCTACTCGACTAAAATACTATCCTAGTGCGTACAAGGCTTTAGTAATGAATGCAACTACAATAAATATTATTTGTAACATATTTACTTCTGTATATTGAAGTTTTGATACTTAGTTTTATACATAGTCGATCAAACGTAGCTAATTTATTTTTTGAATAAGATATTCCTTTGTTGAAACTAATTAGTATCGAAGGAAGTAAAGAATGTTGAAGATCCATTGCTTGAAGCACGCTTTCTGAAGTACGGAAGCGCTCGCTAATAAATGCTAGTAAAGCGGTCAGCCATTCAATCATTGATCGCCCGGAACGTCGGCCCACTTCCCGCCATAGTCGACGAACAATTCTGCTATCGTAGTTAAAGACGAATAAAGCTGCCCGCATTTGTCCCTGCATATTTCTCTCAAATTTCAGACTCGACCGCAAAGTGCAGTTACAATGCACGGACTTCTGTTAAATTAAATTTGATTTTCCGGAAAATTTCTTCACAACTATTACTTATAAACCAGCAGAAAATACTTAAAGTGGAAGAATAAAGGCATAATAAAGTTGTTAACATTCAATACGACGTACGAGTATATTGCATATGTTAGTGTAGAATATTGTAAAATTACGCAAATATAATATTTTCGGTACAAACACTACACACTCTACAAATTCAACAAACTACGTGACCCTTAAATTAACCTATTGCCAATTACCTATGACAAGTACTCATATTATAAAATTACACTTACAATTTTCGAAAGATTTTTTTCTAATATAATACTATGCGATTTTTTCTCGCATACTTTTATTTATAATATTTTAACCTCTATGACCTATATTGTAATTTTTTGTTACATATTTTATGTCACAGGGTAAAGTTTTTTTTCGAATACATTTTAATTTATGCGTGAAACAGACTAAACACAATTTACGCTTGTGACTGTTATTACTACAAATTGAAACGTAGTATATTAATATTATTTTTACTTATTAATATTTGTATTTATTGTACAGAAGCGACTTTCATATATTATTTCAGTTATATCACTCGACTTATGAAAACTTTTGATCTAATTTAAAACCCTATGTCTCGATGTGAAATGCTTATTTTGTTCTAACTCAAGTCCTGATATGGTCGTATGGTTATAATGAAATAATCCACAATTTTATGTGTATTGTAGTACGTACATCATTACAAGGATAATACAATAAATAAAATCTACTTTTTGTATTTTGGTCTTCGATAATATAGGATAGCTTTTCTAAGTGATATGCCTTCTCGGAATTCTTTACGATATTATTGAACATTCCAAAACCGACAAAATAAGGATTGGGTTATGTAGGACTAACATGTCGCATTTGACTTTAATATTAACTATTTTTGTGATGGAAAACATTGTAATGCAACCTGCACATATCAGCGAAGAAATTCACGTAAAGTACGCGCTAGTCATGGAGTTGGGGAAAATGAAACCCATCATGGGTCGAACTAAACTTAACTATTTTGGCAAAATAACATTTACGCATTATTTTTATAGTGTTTATTTTCCACGTATTAATTAATTCAACATTAATTAATATAAGATCGCAATAAGAGACTGCGGTATGCGAAAACTAGTGAATATTAATATTAAATGAGATATTGTAATTCAAGATCCACCGGTCTCGAGTTTCTAATTGATTTGGATAGGCCATTAAGCGGTCGTGATGGATAGTGGTCTCATGTTTGCGAGACCTTCCACATGCGTATAGTCGCTAAATTATTACTTAAACTAGTAATAAATCTATAATAAATATTATTGATACTTGTCATCTCTTAATTAGCATTTAATATTGCCACCTTTATAGACGTAACGAATCAAAGGTTGATAGTGAAGTTGGAACTCATTTCATTGGCGATATGTACTTTCTAAAGGCACTTTCGCATTTTGATGCGTTGCTGAGAAACCTTAATTAGTATTAAATTCAATAAATACGCGAATTCCGTATTTAAACTTTCTATAGGTTAGTCTAATATTTGCAAGAAATATGATCCTAATTAAAAATCATAGCACATAGAAAAGTCAATAAATTAACCCAAATTTCTAAATATTTTAACGTTGACGAGCGGTCTTATGCCTAAAAATATCTTCGATATATTTTGCTAAGATGCACCAATGATCCATTTACAAAGACGTAATGGGACACTGAGTGGACCACATCGACGTCTATTAATAAGTATAGCAAATCTCTCTCAATATTTATCAACATGTAGCCGAAAACCGCCGAAGCGGGCGTCGAGTTTCGCTGCAAATAACAGATAAGCACGTACCGCGGCCACAACGCTCCGTGCCTCACGAAATAAATGCGTGATTTATGATATTAGTGCATAAAACTCACACCCGGCGAATGAATAATCTATGGTCTATTATATAACATTAATTATTTAAATAACAGAAAACTATGAGTGAAATTAACTGCACTGCAGTTAGTAGCAATGGCTTCAACATAACTGCTTCATTCCAATTATGATATTTAATAGTTTATGCTAAAAGAAATAGTACGCTGGCAGTAAAACAATCAAAAAAATATTGTTTTACAACTATAGAAACCAACATAATTACAGAAAAATCAAAAAAGATTTTAACATACTCTACTGGTAGGTCCACAATTATTTCTTTCATAATCTAACTAAGATTTAATACAAACATTTGTAAATGACTAGTTTTGGAAATGCAGTAGAATAATACTCGAAGGTTGTTGAACTCAAAACCATTAAAAGCTTAAGGATTTTTTCACGTGCAGACTAATTATTACAAGGTATTTATGTGCTTTTAAATAATTTTGGT
>QDHC01000091.1:644645-676449 GCA_013186455.1 Papilio dardanus tibullus | reverse complement strand
ACTTCTTAGTCTTAATAATTTTTAATTTATATCTTTATAGAATTAGAAAGCTATCGAGTTATCGGTTCAATAGCACAGATGTTAAGTGAAAATAATAATGTGTGAAGTCACGCAAAATACGCGCTAGTCGTGTAGTTGCGGAAAATGAAGCCCATCATGGGTCGAACTACTAACTACAACTATTATTAAGTTAAAATAATAAATGGTACCTTTAATAAATGAACAAAAGATACTTCCTTATCGATAAAATCTGGTCAAATCAGTTCAAATGTTGCGTACAACGAAAACCTTTGTCATTTGATTACCAAAGATATACAATCAAAAGCACGTGTTTAATCAAGTTTATAATTATGTAAATGTAACACCGGAAGGCATATTTACATTGTCTACGTTTCGGTTCTTTTCCTATAAAGTGACGCCAACATTCATGCGTCGTAGACCCCAACGCGAATATTATGACAAACGAGAATTCATATATCACTTAATCGACCCCATGTTTACATAATTTCGATTTTAATTAAATAACTAGCTAAAACGTAATACGGTAGGCGCCGTTCTAATCAACAAAAGCGTTCTGTTTGTCCAACGATGTGTATTTTTCCACAATTAACATTATTTATGATCGATTATCGACTTTTATTCAATCAAATATATTTTAAAGTCCAAAACCGGTTAGTGAACAGAAAAATGATTTATGTCATAGAATACGCGTCCATTATTTGAAGCATTGTCCTAGTTGAAAGGGCGGGAACTTTAGTATACTAAAGTGCAATAAGTTTGGGCTATAAGGCTAGTGTGTATAATTCATGTACCCAATGTACCAAATATTATATTACTTTAAGATTTTACTTATAAAGTGACCGACTGACTTACTCATAAAGTAGAGTTCATTGTCTAATATGAACATTTCATAGGAAGATTGCTAGTAGAAATACTACACATGCGTAGACGGCATTACTTTTCTTAATTTTAAAAACTATTGCGTAAACTGTAAAGCTTAAGTGTAACTATGAAAATTGGTTAAAATTAATAAAATAAAATTGGTATGCGGAAATAATTATTGAATCCGTGATACTATTTTAGCAAAAACCACCATTCGAAGGTAAACGGTTCATCAAATTATGACACAAATATAAGTAAGTTATTCAGATCCCCGTGTGTATGGAATGTGGAAATATAAACGGCAACTTTTTGCATAAATATCGCATAACAGAAGTTTCTGCTTCATTACGATCGTCGCAACAAGGAAGGATTCTCTTGCGTCACTTTACCGCTTACAATCGCAATCTTTTTGATGTCATATAAATTTTACACCCAAGTAAACTCTGAAACAGTTACAAAATGATATCATCGGGTTTCTTTAATCAATATTCGTCGGCTTACTATTGCTGTAGGACGGATGTTTTACTATTTCGACAAACCCAGGTGTCCGCTTATTCGTTTTTATTATAAAAAAGACATGGTTGATTTTAAATTGACGTAACAACAATGCATAAAAGGTTTTGAATGTAGAAGAAGCTCTGACAAAGATTTATCTTTCTTTGTTTAAGATTGCAAAATATAAAAAGAGTTAAGCATATCACATTAAGTAGAATTTTAACGTTCACAGAAAATTACTAAGTTACGAGAAACATTTTCTTTACGTTTCAAAACTGTAAGTATGTTTTAGAGGAAAGATAACGATAATAATTATTAATAATGTTAAAAAATAATATCGTTATTAAAGGAAGTTTTAAATTTAATGCCAGGCTTATTTATATCACTCTGAAGATATTTTTTAGTGACTGAATACGAAACTTGTTTTTTATTTGGAGCAAGTATCGGAGGCGGTCCAATATAATTCGATATCCGGGTACAAAAAATAAAGGAATAAAAATATCAATTTATGTAAATAAAATTGATAAGGAATCTTACAATCTCTGTGATATTAAATAATACGTAACTGGGACTAATATAACTATTGCTTTTTAAATAGTTTATTTTTAAGCACTTGGTTTTAGTTTTCAAATGTGATATTATCGACAGATATTATTGATGTAATAATAAAGTAAAGAAGCGAGAGCTTCTTAAGATGTTGGTCGAAGCTGCGGAAGTAAAGGAAAATGTTGAATTCTAACTCAAACGAACGATATTTAGAATATAAACGACGAAAAAAATATAAGAAAAAGTCTATGAAAATAAAGCTGAAAATTCTTATCGGCACCAAAATTTCGTTGGCAGGTTCGCATTCGAAGACGGAGTGAATTTGTCGTTTGCTACATCATCAATCAACGTTGCCAGTCGCAACTCTTAAGCGGCAGGATTACTTTAATATCAGCAGATCTTTTGAGCGATGTGCCACTGTATAAAATATTACGTTACAGTTCAAATGCCTGCATCTAATGTCATTTATTTCCTAAATGTACTTCGGAATGAAGTTTGACTTTCTTATTTCCCTTTCTCTTTGACACATTGTGATCTATGACGTCATGAATCTTATTCAGCATGTTACTTGATCAGATTTGTAATTTATATCATTATCAAAAGTAAAGCGTTTAAAGCCGGATACAGACACCCAGTTTTAACTGTTAAAACTGACGTGTGTAGGCAAAACAAAGAAAAGAAGTCTATAGTTCGACTATGCAGTTTAAATTATTGTGTGTACGTCAGTTTTAACTGCACAGTTAAAACAGTACATTTAAAAACTGTACGTCTGTAGCCGGCTATATGTGTTTTTTCAAGAGTCATCTTCGTAGATGATGGTCACTAAATAAATGTGCTCCTGCAATCTATTATCTCCACTAATACGAGATAATTTATTCAAGCCAGAAAAGCTAATGTATGTCATAAAATTACTAAGTCGTCTAAAACAAAAAGAAAAAACTGTTTTTCTTAAGTATGCAATAAATCTCTTTGTGTTAAACAATATTATTCTTAATATATATTAAAACAAGTTATTAACATTTTCATTATAATATATTACTTTATCTTATGTTAGCCACATAACTAATTAGACAGTTGTTTACATGTCTACGTTCACATGGATTAGCTGAGGGCAAATAAATATGTTTATTTATTTACTAGCAAGGTGAATTGTACAATATTATGTTATAACAATTAAATATTTATATCTATTTATAGTTCAATGTGTTTCTATAAAGCTAGCACATTGGTAAGATAAACATTTTAAACTTTAAGTTTAAGTATTAACAGCGACCAAAAACTTTTTTGATATTTGTATTATTTCATATGTATTTTTTTCTTTTTTCTTCTAAAATAACGTCTATATTACGGTATAAATACGTAAAGAAAAGCGGATATATTAAACATTCCACCAACATTTTAGTCCATAATGCGTTTGGCGCCACAAATAAATTAGCTATTTAGAATGAAACTAGAACATTCTAGTAAATGCAAATTAAGTAATTTAGAATTTTAAAAATGTTTGATTGATTTAAACGGTCTTATTATTAAAATTATGCATGCTGATATTAATACTCCACTTAAAAAAATAGAAATTCTTATTTAAAAAAAATGACAAATGACTATCCTACGTCATTAACTTAATAATTTTTAATAATCGAATAAGCTCAACTAACCGTATTTTTCAAAAATAAGGTATCGTATATAGAATAGATAAAAGATTATCTTAAAAATAACACCTTTTTCATTCATACTTAAAGCTGTACACACGTCAATTTGTACTGCAGTCGAACTGTATAGTTCTCAATTTTACCTACACATTTCAGCTTTAACTGCGCAGTCGAACTGTACAGTTAAAACTGAGCGTCTGTAGCCGGCTTTATGCTACCTATATGAGCCGATGAGTTCATCAACAACTTCATTTTAAATGATTATCCTAAGTGTCAAAATCTATTAAGCACTAAAAACACCCTATCGTCTATACGTCTCGGTAGGCAACGCATCAGCAATTGCAGGTGTCTGTGGGCAGCGGTCGCTTGGCTATTTCAACAAATCCAGGTAGCCACTTGCAACTTTATAATATAAAAAAGCATACAGATCACTAACTAAATAGTAATTATACAATATGTAAAAAGGTTGAACAGTTTAACACGAGAATGTCATGTATTTGATACAAATCTAATTAACCTTACGATCTTAGTTGTAAACAAAACGAGATTCATTAAGTAAATAAATAACATAATTCCGATTTCGAAACTTTCCAATCGAAAAACCATAAAACTTGTTTTTAGGTACTCACATGAGAAGTAGTTTTTAATTTTAATAAATATCAGTTTAATCATTAACATATCTTTATTAAAGAAACTAGTAATGAAAATTATTACGATAGGATGTAGATTATTGAATTTAAAAATTATTGAAGCTATAAAAGTTATGTTGTAGTTGGACCACTATTTTTTTGTTAATTACTTTTAAAAACATTTTTCGGCCTACGGCAATAACTTGTACTAGAAAGGAAGTACTTACTTGAAATCCAGTTAACATTAACCACTATTGTCCAATTATAATATTATGTATCTCTACCATTTGTAAAGCATATTGAAAACTCTATTGAAATGTTCTTCCTTCGTAGCTATCCAATTTCAATATTCTTACTATTGTATAATAAGTAGTCCTTTAATGAAAAACAAATCACGATTAACTTGCATTTGCATTCGAATAACAACGAGTTTCCACGCGTCATGTGACAGACGTACAGGCGAGTTCCTAATAATTAATGTCTTGTAAGCACAACTCGGGGGAAACTATCTCGGGGCGTGAAAGCCTGTGGCATCTGACATATCCAATTAGCACCGCATCCGGTTCCGGAGAGGCTTCAGCGGCCCGACTGCGGACGATCTGTCGGCGCATCCTTTTACTATCACTGAATTTGATTTCTTAACGTTCAACAAACTCTAGCTCCCGATGTTAGGAACTTTATTAAACTTCTGCGTTTAATATTTCGTTAGTCTAATTTTTGTATTGAATATGTATGTAATAATAATCGTTATAAATCTCTAAGGACTCTGAAAAGAGAAAAAAACTAAATTAATCTCAAGTTAACATTTCGCGTTTTCATGTTTCCATCGTCACCATATATGGTTGGCATTCCACAACGACGAGGTTTTCGCGTAATTTTTTACCTCGCACAGCCGTGTTGTGGAACATGTGTGGAACGTGTGTGTCCTCAGCGGTATTTCCAAACGGTTACAACTTAGGAGCGTTCACGAAAAGAGAATATTCTTCCCTCAAAGACCGGCAACACATCTGTGCTTCCTCTGGCGTTGCAATGTCCATGGGTGTCGGACGAATTAATTTAGTTGATCCGCTCGTTTGCCCCCTTCTCCTATAAAAAAACGTTATTTAAACGTAAAAAATCCGTAGTATACCAAATGAGCCTTAAACATTAAGAAAGTTCAGTTTTAGCATTTAAAATGTTTCTACCAGCATTCTTCCCAATGGAACGTTCGAGGTCCTTAATTGCATATTCATTTGCCACTTAATAATAAAGAAAAAGTAAGTACGTTGTTTTAAACTCATCAACATAAAATATAGAAATAACAGCCACGATTAAGGATGTTCACATTTTATGTCAGATTAAAAGCTTTATGAATAAAAAGTTTTATTAGCTGTTGCTATCGGGCGCGCTCTTACATTGTAACCAACAAAATCTTCTTATTTATCGATTCGTCCTTTTAAGTGCCTCATGAATGCATAAAGCGTAAAAATGTAATTAAATTATATATTTACTATACTTGGGTATTTTATAAGTGATTTTTTATTACAAAATTTTTAATTTCATTATGATCCTTATTTTTTTTTACGACACTGTTTAGTAAATACTTCCTCAGTGCCATTTTGATTTGAATACAGTTATGAAAAGTTACGTGGAATCACAATAGTAAGTAGTTAGTTTTTGCTAATTTATATGCCTTTAATGTAGGTCATTAATTTTTAATTCTTTTACCAGTTTTCAACACCAAACTAATGTATTAGATCTCTTTATATCTCTGATGCTTGTGGGATAGTGACAAAATGTACCTAAAATACAATCCAAAATAGAAAATGATGTTTGATCTATCCACAAAACCGGTTTATTTGTTACGTATATTGTATAATCAAAACTTTAATGATCTATGTAAATTAATAGACGCTCAAGGTCCTTGACGATTAGATTTCGAACAAAATTCACTTAAGGAATATTATATTAATACTCGTATGTTATTTCGATACACATATATACGAGAATTCCGATCAATTAAATTGATTTAAATCACACGATAAACACGTTTTCCAAGTGTTTCTTTTAAATTCTTTACACCTTAAATGTATCTAATGTTAACGATCTAACATTCTTGTTAAAAATTTGATTAAATTGTATTAAACGAAGTCACGATTTAAACTGTGATATTTAAACATAGCTTCTACCTAATTAAAGAAACTCCATAACATTTTAATTGAGTGTTACGTAAAAAACCCATGTTAAGGCATTTATACATTATAATATTCATTGACGGTTTTTGAAGCTTACATTTGTTATATTGAAGCTCTATTTATTGCATTCTATTCTACATAAATATTAATTCTAAAAAAAATATAAATAAGTTTTTTTTTAAATCTAATATTTTATATCGTAGCCGAAACAAACTATAACAAATTTAATTTAAACCTAGAGCAGCCGTTTCTAAGACGGCTCATAAAATGAAATAGTAGCTAAATGAGTCATAAATTCCAAGTCAGAGATATATTAAATAATATTATTTTTATATTGATCGTCGTTCATCGGCAGCGACCTCCGAGCGACTTTGCAAGGTCGCGAAGGCCGTAGCAAGAGATGCAAACGGTCAGTTAGATAAAATACGTGGACAAAAGGATGGACGTTTGTTTGTAGATACCTCCGAAATGGCTTATCAGATCTCTATATTTCTTCTAATAGATGTAGAGCATACTCTGGAATGATACTCTACTGTTTTTTTTTAGTTCCGCGCGGACAGAGACGCGGATAAGAGCTACTCTAAACATAGAATACAGAGGGTGTAACTTGAGGGTGGATCAACGTTTGTGGAGGTCTGTCAGTGCAAGAAATTTCAGTAAATATAACATACTAGCGGTTGTGTGCGACTTCGTCCGCGTGAAATTAAATAATATAGCCTATGTTATTCGTGGATAATATAGCTTTGTAATGGTGAAAGAAATTTTGAAATCGGTCCAGTAGTTCTTGAGTTATTTCAATACTAACAAAAATTTAAAAAATCTAAAATACAACATTTCTCCCTTTATAATATTAGTATAGGTTTAATTATACCTATCACTTATTTTTTCAGTTTTTATTACAAAACATACAATATGTTTTTTATGTTTATCTTTACGGATACGTTAAATTGTAATCAGTAATATTCTAATTCTTATCTTGCTTAGCTTGGTTAGTTGTTGTTGATGTGGTTTTGCTTGTTTTAATTATAACTTGATTTTTTAAGATAATCTTAATATACTCAATATCCTTCTCAATAACAAACCTAGGTTAATGAACACTAAGAAAAATAAAATTCTTTATCTTATAAGGTAGCTGACTGCGTGGGTGCGAAGACCATAACAAACATGTTTTAAATATGGAGACTAAATTATTAAACTAAAAGAATTAACGATTTTAAAACAAAAGAAATCTGTTATTACAACGTTATTAGCAAGATATTAATTTGTTAGTTAAAAAACATACAGACAAATTGAGAACCTCGTCCTTTTTGAAGTCGGTTAAAAATTATACAGGATTTTGTCGAAGTTATTTAACGCAATAGAATGCGTAAAATATCATCAAAATATTCAAATTCAATATATTTTGTAAATGCATTCCAAGAAGATTAGCCGCGGCGTCAGCAGTCACAAAGAAATCGTTTAGTAAAATACCGCTTAAACAAGGTGAACCATGAATCGACGAGTTTATTAAATTTAATTATTCATAATGAATTAATAAAAATGTAGGAAATAAGCTAATTCGTATTGGAATTTTTCCTTTCGTGGAAAACATAAATATGACAAAGTAAGCTAAAGGCGCGTAAATTAAAATTATTAAAAATAACAGTTGAATAACGATTTGTAAACATAAATTCATGATTAGACTTAAGGATAATCAAAAAGATGAAAGCATAATCCCGATGGAATACAATCGTATAAACTCCGTCTGTTTACTTGACGAGAATTCTGTGTTTACTTTATATTCGCCGAGCTCTTATCTGCACAGCCCTTGTAAAAATAAACTTCTTTACATTTATTACAATTTCTTATCCGACGCCTCGTATTGTTCTTTCAGAGCGTGCCAAAATTTTATCGCTGCTAAATTGGGATTTTTCCCTTCGTACTTTTTTACGTGACAATACAATATTGCACGGAACAAACATTTCTTTACATTATTCTTAACTTTATTGTATTATAAACCAGTTAGATGAGATGATTTTGTCTTTCTTTTCCTTGTGTTTTTAATTTAAAAGCTTTAATTTAAAAACTAGATAAAACTTTTTAATTTAAAAACTAGATGATTATAGGTACACAACCTAACTTACTTAGAAGCAGTTTGATGGTTTTTGTAATAAACTGCAATAAATATCGCCCAAAAGCAATAAAGATGTCATCAAGGAGAAGTTTCTTTAGAAAATTCTCGTATAACCGTATCCCAATTAATAACGATACAACATCTCAATCATCAAAAGCCCAATAAAATATTTTCAGGAGACAATATTTCAAATTGAAAATGATCTGCATAAAGCCTTCGAATGACTAATCAAGCGTACGGTAGCCCCATGACACAATACACAATAGGATTTCAGTTGAAAACTTTGTTAGCGGCAGACCAAGATTGTGAATTTCCCCCAGGACACCGGGCAGTTTCGACTTGGAACAACTATATTGATAATATCCGTACTATCTGTAATACTATAAAGTGATATTGGTCTATTTTACATCAGACGTTTCTCGGGACTTTGTCAGGGTGAAATTAACTAAAGTAGCCTATGTTACCTCCGAATGCAATAGTTCCCTTCCAGTAAAAGTCCTCTTAAAATCGGTCCAGCCGCTCTATAAATTATCCAGAATACACTCTGACTTGCGGACAGAGAGATGAAAATTTTAAATGTAGGTTTTTTTGTTACTAGTAACGCAGTAATCTTGTTGATGAAATATATTTTTCTAGGTATTCCATTTTATTAAAATTATTAAATTGTGCAGACTTTCATATAGACTAATGAGTTTTTAATTGATTTTCCATGAACCTGCTTTTAATTTACATTATTTAAAATCATTTTTCACTCATTGCATCTGACATTTTAAATGGCAATTAATTTTTAAATTAGTAAATTGAAAGGTAACAATAACAGTACTAATTAAAAAACATAATATTTATACTTGTTTAAATGAGTTATATTCTAAATAACATAAGAGAAGAGCCTATCGCAAATGTGGTGGAAAGTTTATTTCCCGGAGAGCAAAGTTTAAGATCGATTCATTACTTAATTAGGAAGTTTTCTTGTTAATTATTTCTCGAAGGCGAATAGTTAATCCTAAATTATTTAGACCTGATTATTTTTATTCTTAGTTCATGATTCGGTTAATCTTTATTTTATTATAGATACATTATTTATGTTTTTGTTTCGTTTGGATTAATGAATTATCCATATTCTTGCCTTCTTGAATTAATATGCTTAAAAATTTCGTACAGTATTGTTTTTTTTTTCAATTAAATCTAGGCCATTAATCATCATTTCAATGCCAAATTAACTTAAACATAGACGTTTGTCTGTAAAAATTATACGTTAACTTGACTTAATGTAACCTTTACGGTCGTGTTAGTAAATTATTAAGACATTATTTTAATGCTGTCATGAATTATTGATATTGTATTGTACTCAAATTAAAGAGACGCATATTATACTAAATTTATTATAAAATTAAAAATAAAAAACTTGTATGGAAAAATCAAAATGTAGCAAAGAACGGTAAATATAGAAATTGAATATTACAAGCGAATCACGAAATTCACTTCAGTAATTTAAACAAAGCCGGTGGATGCAGGGGCAGAGAACTTAATTTTGGTACGAAACAGAGAAAAATGTTATGCAAATTTGTACAGCGTATTTTTTCTTCCATTAACCTTCCGGTCGGGAACATAGCCAGCTTGTCGCGGAAGGGACGATGGCATGAAATAAAAAAGGTCTTTTATTTCGGTACTGTAATTAGGAAATTAACGACTTGAACTTGGGAAAACAAATGGTGTTCTCCCGTTCATGTGGGAATGTTGCTTTTGTGGCGGCTTATAAAGACAAACAACAGTAATGGCATTATGTGGTCAGGACGCGCCTCACTTTTATGTAGCCTTGTTATACATTACCAAAACATACAGACCACATACACTAAGAGGAAAAATTACCTTTTGTTTTCATATCAAATAATGGTAAAAGCTCTTACTCTGAAGATTATGATTTTATACCCGTCACCACTGAAAGAGTATCGTTTGAGCCTTATTTAGCCATATCTTGCTGGCTTGCTACGTCATGGTTTGGACTGTTTGCGTCTGTACAGTTGTGCTATTTTTAAATAACAGGCGTTTACATTTTAGTCACTCTGGAAGGTTTAAAATATGTAGTTAAGTTTAATTTTTGGCTATTATACCTTACCAACCCTAAAGCTATAAAAACTGACTTTATTAAACTTAATCACAATCTAAGCAATTTCGGTTTAGTTTAAAATACCCTGTGAAAGATAGCCGAAATAACTTGTGTAGATAATTTAGTTAAACAATTCAAGCCCAACCAAAAGTTAGATTTGCGAATGCCTTCAATTCATTGAAGTTTCCGGAACAATTCGACGTCTTATCGTATTTTATTCGACTGCAAGAAACTTTAATTATACAATTTAACTAAACAGTTTCTAGCAATAATAACTATTGCAGCATCCCTACTCATATTACTTTTTCTTCCAAATAAGTCTTCGGACAAAAAAAAAGTTGAAAATCTGTTGTTGATGGATGATGAAGATTACGTTGATCATTTTTTTACAGATAGTTTTATAAATAATTAACGATTAAATGATTTTCCCGCTTTTCTACCGAGAATGTTTAATTTAACATTTTTAATCTCCCTTTTGATTGTAAAACTTTAAAAGCATAAATAAAGAATCACTCAATGTTTGAGTATCCCAATGATCGAGTATTTCTTTAACCCAGTTTATATAATATTTGAAAGTGATGCCCGCTCTGATAATTAATCGTAAGTCATTAATGTTGACTTCATTCTTTCGCGATTATCATTTATTTTATCCGGAGCGAGAAGGGCCCGGAAAAATACATTACCAGAGGTTCCAGCATTTGTCTTCGTCGTTTCGGCCCCGACGTTAATTAATATAGAATACCCTTTGGGTTTGCCTGTTTACCATTCCTTGATTTATGTCTTTATTTTTCATTTTTTTTCTAACAATCTCTTTTAAAAGCGGTTTGCTCGGAAAGGGTTTCTGTGTATGGTTAAAAGGATCTATTTAAAAAAAAAAGCAAAGATGTATGTTTTCCATTATCGCGTATTTTTTAGAATTACTCTTACATTAATAAATTGTTTATTGTTATTCTTAACTAGTGCTGCACAAAGAATTTTCAAGTACGATTTGTAACCCTAAATGTAATCCTTAACCTGCTTGTATAGTAAAGTAAATGTCAATATTACACAGAGGTTGAATTACCTTTAGGCAGAGATTCTAGTCGAATATCGGTCACTTATGGCTAAGGAAATTTAGCAACAGAATCTAAGCCGCTTTGAGCCGAGTGAATAATCATTGAAATGGGACACATTGTGCGCGAGCTGCATATGCACTGCTCAATTCACTCGGGCCCGTCTGTCGGGCTGGTTGCGCTTTGCTGCCTCCTGTCGCTTCCTAACAATATACGTCTGTTCTGTATGTACTAATGTTGTTTCAGACTACGTAATTGTTTATAGTTATCTCACTTGAAGCGTATATTTGGTGTTATTTAAACAAAAGACTAAGATACTCGAGGCACGAGAAATAAACCTTGTTAATTATTATTTTTAGTCTTGAATTTCTAAGATAACTTTAGGAAAAAATACACATCTGTAAGAAGATTTGTATGGATTAGATTTGGGTTTCTTACAAAATCTATCATAGTTCTTTTGGTGTTTTGCTAAATTAAGCTATACTAGAACCTAGATTAATCGATGCGTATTTATTTCTAGTTTAACCAGTTTAAGACAAGTAAGGAAACTTGGGGTTGTGGTTCAATTGCGGCGACACGACGTCGCAGGAAAGTTTCTAACTTTCATAAGCAGATGCGGTTTAGTCGTGTGTTAACTGGAGCCATAGTCGGACTTACACAAGTGGAAATTAAATAACAATAATGTTCAGTAACCCTTTTAAATAATGGACGACTGTAGCATTGATTTCTTTCTCTTAACTATCACTAAAGAATCACACAAACAACTTGTTGTCGATGAAGTATAGACGCTCCAGCGAGTCTGTATTATAGTTTCATGAGCTCCTCTTAAACCCTCTTAATATTGACAGAGCAATTAATTTCTCTGTACCTCGTTATTATTCTCCGCGCAACATCATCGCGTTGAGCAGTTGATCATGCACAAGTTAGCACAAGTATTTATATTAGTGTCATAAATTTATAAGAAGTTGAGAATACCGGCACGCACCGCTCCCCTTCAAGGGAATAATTAATGAGACGTACTCGTTGAATATTTGGAATATCTAAACACCTCTTGCATTTTGACGACATCCAAACTTTGTGGAATGACGGAGTTAGTGCTCACGTATTAGTACAGCAGTTGACGATGCTCAAGTTTGTTCTAAGTTTCCTCGTACGTTATTATGTAATTAAGAGCTTAGTTCAGCTGACACATACATCTTCTGTAATTTTGGAAGGAAAAGAATTTTTACTGGCATTTGACACTTAAACTATTCCTACTTTGCGTACCTGTATCTTTTGCTTTACATTTTTATAAATAATTTTGAGCGACATTCAATGTTGTCATAAAGGCTTCAAAAAACTACAAAAAGTTCTTCAATTTGATTCAACCAACCCTTAACGTAAACAATTATATTTCATAATTCATTTAAGAACACTCGCTACTCTCAAATGGAAAACATAAACTAAATTAGAACACTATTCGATGATATAACTACAGAGTTTGACGAAGGCAAAAGCAAATTAAAATAGAAAGATGACTGGCTGCAACTTCGACTGCGACTCATTGTATTCGAATACGGAGCACTTGAGTTAATAAAAGTACAAGATGGCACTGATAACAAGCAGCTATTTACCTAATTTAGAGCAATTGAAGACGGCAGTATTAAGAGAGCGCCAGTTGACTCAGTTCGAGCGGCCCCGGGCCTGACCCGTTTAATTTGACGCCGCTTCGCTCTGCCGTCTGTTGCCCGGACTCTGATTAACTTCCTGTTTCCAATTTCTATTAAGTGCTCTTTTGTTTGGAGTGTTATCTACTGAATGTTAATTCTTATAATTTTGAAAGTTTAAATACGAATCGAAATTTAAATGATTAGTATATTATTATTTTCTAACTGTTATTTAGAAACTTTGTCGTCGTTTTAACTCAATCACGATAAATAAATAAATCTAATCGTTTGTTGACCTTTTTAGTGAGCAATTAATGACTGAGTGCTATGGAAATGCGTCACTTATATTTTTTAACGACATTCTTAGCAAAATAAAGAGTAAATTGTGAAGAAAAACGATGCTACGCTGAGAAAAATGTGACTCAGGTTTTGCAATTTAGAAGACCTTGGATATTCAAGAGTTCTTAGCGCTGGCCATTTCACAAAGAGGTTTAGTGTCGTGCTGCAGAATTGGTAGTTGTAGAATAATGTTACCTCAATCTGTCTAGACGTCTTTTTGTCATTCATGACTGTGAAGTGCTTATTGGCGCTTCTTTATGGATCGGTTTCAAACTGAAGCTAGATTAATGGAGACTTAAAGAATTTTGATCTCTACACAATGGCAACAATCTTCCATTTCTTTGATCGAAGATTAGAAGCTGTTTGGGTCACAGTGAAATACATTAAATGAATCCTTTACATTGAGAAATATAATTTCCTGGTAGTGATTTGGTTTACGTTGTTCAATCCCTAGCTATAATGAGTAGTTAGGGTTTTGAGTTTGCTGTATCCAGCAACCTACATATTTTAAATGCATCAACACGGTTACGTTGTTTAATGTTTGACAATTTCTGAAATAGTTAAACTGTTGCTGAGCCAACGTAAAGCGATCGTAAACACGTTTCACTGCTGATATTACTAAGTTTTATGAAAAGGTTACGTCGCATAAAACGAAATAACGTACGCGGATAGTTTACACATTCCGGGAAACGCGATGGGCCTTCTGAAGCGTGAGTGAATGATCCAAAAAGTTTTTGCGCGCACATCGAGCGGGTCGCGGTACCGTTTTGTTTGAGAACTCTGTAACGAGTTGAGCGCTTCTGATTGATGAGTATGGGAAACGCGTATCGACGCATTACTCTAACGCACGTCTGATAATATTGCCCATTAATTTTATAGCTTAACCCCTGGGAATGCCGTTTATGTTTCAAGTAAATGCCATTTATTATTTTTTCGTATTTATGACATGAGGTTGGTATTTCAATCGACTGCTGCATTAGTATTAATTTTATACTTAAGACAAACGAGTTGAGCTTATACACAAATATTTATCGTGCACTTTTAATATATTAATCAACTAGCTGTTGTGCGCGACTACGTACGCGTGGAATTAAATAATATAGCCTATGTTACTCGGGGATAAGGTAGCTTTCTAATGGTAAAAGAATTTTTGAAATCGGCCCATTTATATGTACTTGAGTCAATAGAGACAAAAATACAAAGTTTCTCTCTTTATAAGTATAGATATAGATATACTCCCTTGTTAATTGATTCTAGAAACTGCCAGATTCCATTAACAGTCAAACGACGGTAAATGTTTTTAAAAAAACGTTGAGCCCGTCCCGCTAATTAATTCGTCCTAAGAAAAAAGACGGTCGCTATTTTCTCACGCCATCGCCGATTTTCAATTTCTATGAAAAAAGATTAATGAAAATAGGGCAAGTACTTTGACCAACGTTCTTTATTTGTTATTAATATTCTATTGAAGTAGACTAATGTATCTATTTTATTTAATTTTTGGCCGAATATTAAAACGTCTTATAAATATGTATCTTAAATGATAAGACCACGATTACTCTCCAAAAACCAAATGACGTCTGTTAGATTGTAAGTGTCGCTTACTTTAAGATTCGTTTAATTCAGAGTTGTGAAGTGATCTGTGTAAGATGAGAAACACACTAAAGGGTCTACCTAAAGACCAACTAGCTGTTCTGTAAAGCAGGCAGTTATGTAACTGAATTTAATGTAGACATTGAAGTGTTGCCAAATATCGTGCCGTAATCAAGAAATTAGGTCAGCTAGTTAGGTCTAGGTTAATTCTAGAATTTACCTCCAGGCGTATAACTAGTTTCGGATATATTAATTGAGTTATAACGTTCGTTGTCTCTAATTAAAATTAGTTATTATTAAATTTTAATCTTTTGGAATGTTAGGCGACTGTAAGAAGGTTTTGTGGTGAATTTAAAAGATTACTTTATCGAAACCTTTCTTCTCTGAGGGCCCGTTTTGTTTTGTTCGCTTTACGCGCTCAGATAAGGCTGGTCGATTATTTTCGTTATTCAGCTGCTTGTTCTCGAGATATCGCGTAGGTTTGGGTTTCGCGATAGCGACCGCTATTAGTGATGTTCTTTGTACTTACAATAATAAAAAAATAATAACATTTTATTGACCAAAAACACTTTTAAAATATAATTGAGCCTCTCTTTCCTAAACTAGTCTATACTGTGTCTCAACAATGCTTACTTAAAATAAAAAGAAAAATAAAAATAAAAAGTTTGTCGATGGGAACTCTACTGACTTATATTTTAAATAAACTTGTAGTTATAAGATTTATAAACAATTAATTTTTAAATTGTATTACATTTAGGTATTAAAAAGCAATATGTCCTAAAAAACAAAATATAATACCACAGTTTAATAGCTCTGTACGAATGTTTATAACGCACAATATATCAGCGTTACAATATTGTTCAAACTTCCATTTAAATTGTACAAACAACAATAAAACAGGTACGGATATATTGAATGATTGCGAACATCCCTAGCTGTGATCAGTTTCTGTATAAATCAACCGCCCCTAGCAAACTGATAACGGGAACGAAACTCTACAGTAAATCATACATTTGTTTTAGTATCCGTACTTTATGAAGGGAATATCAAGCGATATGACACCACACAGAATTGCCTTTTAATTTGTTTTTGTTATCCCACTTTTGTTATTTATTTTTTAACTTTTTATCTAAACAGACATTAAATGTCAGTTTGTGTAATCATTTGTTTTTGCTTACAATATTAGGTTATTTATCTACGATTTTTAGATTTTAGTTTACAGTAATTTCTACCGACTACTCCTTATTAACAACTTACCATTTTTGAGTGTCTTTCCATCTAAAAAACATCTAGTTAAGTTGTTTACTTTTGATTTTATTTGTATTATGTCGTGACATAAAGTGTATACGTCATACTCTCGCCTGTATGTTCTCCCGAGGCTCGTAACTTTCTTATCATTGCTTAACTTAGCTAATTAGACTTGTTCAACGTTTTATTTAGACACTGCTAATTCTACGCGTTAAGGAAATGAGTAATTTATCATTTATTTGGAAGAAGACGTTTACTTTAATTCGTTAAATGAATGTTTTTACTGAAACTTAGCACCTTTTAAAAAAAATAGCAAATATTCATAAAAAAAATAAAATGTAATACAGAAAAATCCCTATTTAATAGTATTTAAGTACGTAAAAAGATCGATGTGCGTCATAAATAAACCACAAACTTAAGGTAAACATAAATCAAAAATTCATTAGAATCCTTAAACGATCGTTTAGCATGTTTGCGTGCGACGGGCCACTACAGAAATCCGCTTCGCACCATCTTCATCCATCATTCAAGTTGTCTGCCGTCAGCCTCACACCTTGATGTGAAAACACTTTTTATACTAAGACCCAATGCCACTTATTTTCTCTTTCATTGCTTACTTCTCACGACTAAGAAAATTCTACGTAATTACTTACGCTCACGGAAACTTTTTTGTATATTTTAACAGATAGACAGGTAGATTATCCATCAAGTAATTATTTTTACTAATTTGTTTATTTTTAGTACTTTCATGAACTCGTTAAAGTAAATTCAATTCGAGTTTTCTCTATTTTCTTGGCAAATCGTGGAAGCGATCATGTGACAAAATACTCGTATGGATTTGGCCTCAGGCAACTCGCAACTTTGACTTGAGAGTTTCCTAGTTCGCAGTCGCGCGTTGCTGTATTTGAAAGCAAAGCGATGTACCGACCTTATAAGACTCGTAAATGTTATCGCCGAAAGGTCCAAAGTTTTCCTATACGTTGAATTGAAACTTTTAAATATTTTAATCAATCGAACACTTTATCACATTTAGATCGTTCCTAAAATGATTAACAAATATGTTAGGTTTTTATTGAATTGACGAATGTCAACTAGCTCATTAGACTAAACGAAAAATGTAGAGACTTTGTTAATCATAGTATGACGTTGGTATTTTTAATGTAGATCTTGTTTTAACCTTATCGTGTTGAATGATCTCTACTGCTGCATATTTTAAGTGAATATTCGTCTTGCAATAGGTAAAGGGAACTTTTAACGACGTCAGCGTTAAAAATAATAGGAAAAAGTTAAATTATGTCGTATTGGCATGAGAACGTGCTCCGTCTATTTTGCCACAGAGTTATAAAAGTTGAATTTATGGTTGAAATTATTTCGTTTACTTACCTAATCTTCCTATTTTCCCCCTTCTTGAATCCAGGTGCATAATATTAACTGAACTTTTTAAATGGAAAAAGGAGGGTTAGCTGTATTTAGAAATTTGCTCGGTTACTTACTTTTTATTGACCTATTTCGTTTTGATTTGTCGGAGAGTAAAGTTTTAATTCGTTCGGATTTTCTGCTTCGGTACGTTAAAAAGTTTTGCAGTAGTTTTGTAACTTTGTAATCGAACATTTCATATACTAATACTAAACTGTTAAGTCTAATTTGAGTAATAGTCGAAATAAGATTTTGTTATAAATGCAAGTAGTTAATTGTTAATAATTTCTTATTTATTTATTCTTGAGCGTGAATACAAACACATTGGTACTAATTAAATTAAGTTATCATAAAATTTCCCGAGTTCGAATCCCGCCATGTACGGATGTGTTTTCCGATTTTCGATTTTCATACATACATATTTAACCGACTCTCTTACGGCGAAGGAAAACAATATGTGCAACCTGCACATATCGGCGAAGAAATTCAAAGATATGTGTGAAGTCACGCTAAATACGCTCTTGTCGTGGAGTTGCGGAAAATCGAACCCATCATGGGTCGAACTACCTACTACCTAACTATCATATAATTTAGAATGTGAAACTAAATTAAATGCAATTTTAATATTTACTGCCGGTTTCGAGTAATCTATTCAATTTGCGTACATTCAAGAGCACGGCTGAACGCTCTGTTAAGTTTAATTATATTGTTTGTATAATTCGAAATTAGTTTCGTATGCGGTTAGTTTTGAAATGGTTTAAAAGCAATAATTTGAAGTGACATATGGTGATATTTATGATTATTCCCCTTTAAAATATTGTTGTTTATTTGATGATAATAGTGTTTACTTACTTCTTATTAATAAAGCAGTAATTTGTTTCTTGCATCATAAACTATTTTATTGACTTTAACTGAGTAACACTTTACGAGTAAAAGTTTTAATTCAACTACTTCTTAGCAGTAAAAGTAGAGTTTAAATAAAAATTTACTCATGTAATGTCTTTAAAATTACACTTCAATTTTAAACAAAATTAACGTCTTTATATTAATGCAACATTTTTTTAATTAAATGCAAAATACAAATGTATAAAAGTTAATAGCGTTAACCACAATTGACTTAACCAATAACACGCAAGTGTACGTACATTTAATGAAAGCTAAATATTTTTATTTAATTTTTTCGATGTAAATAAAATACTGTCCCAGTAATCCGGGACATGTGTCGGCTAATCCCCGTGACTATCGGCCGCTCGCCACATTGACAGAGCCGGGCCGGGGCTTACTCTATCAAACCGGACATCTACTTCCCGCAATCTTTACAAGCTAGAGCTACTGAAAACTTTTTAACTCAAGATAAATTAAATTGACATTTCAAAGTCTTTCTACAAGAAATCTGCTTTATTGAAACCATAGATGGTTTTTTGTCGTAGCATTTTTTAATTATATAATTTTCTAAGATGGTGTATAGGTACTTAAATTTGAAAGGTTCACAAGATTACTGTAAAAATATACTAAAAAAGGTCACTGACAGCCGAATTTTCAAACACCAGTCAAATATTTAAAAGCGTCTTACATGTTACATCCACTTAAACTCCAAATTCCTCGGTGATCTTGTTTAATTAGACATCATATAGATTTTACGCGACGCTTAAATTTGAGTGGGGTTTGAACATTCGGTCGTTAGGGTGTTGAATTATCTAATATTTACATCAATATTAAGTTACATAAATCGCAATACTTATTAATGTTACTAAGAACCAGAAATAAACAAGTTAATTAAAGAGTATAAAATACAGAGATCGGTTTCGGGTAGTCACCACATCCGGTAAAGCTTTAAATTCGAACATGTCCGTTAATGCGGATTTGGTAGCCCGAAGGGCCGGACATTGACGGAGCGTAGGTCGCGAATCTGTCCGGTTATCTCGGCTACGGTCAACCAACCAGTTGTTTTATTAAGACAAATATGTAGATACGTAGCCCCGTGTTATCGGACGTTAGGTCGAAGGACGACTGAAACAATTTTTCACTGACAAGATTCATTACTTGCTATATTTTAAATCTGGTTAAAATGTTTTCGGGCCACGCGAATTGTTTTAATACATTACTCTTTTTTGGTCAAAGCTGAAAAATGTTTAACTAAATTATGCCGTAGTCTGACTTATATTTTTTTTGTTTGTCTTGTACTAGATTGATAAGACAAACTGTAATTATCTTATTTTATTTTACTTTTCCAGTGCGTCTAAAAATCGGCTAGCTTATTCACTTATTAAAATGTTAAAGTAAACGCTAATAATCCGTATATTATTCCTTAAAAATCTCCTAACAAACTTACATAATAATACCAAGAAAATGTCGAGTTTTTGTCATAAAATTGTCTTATTATGTAGTCGTGTTAAACTCTTAATTACTTTCGTTGGCAGTCGGCAAACAGTGATCTTGTTACGCAGGAGACGAGACGTAGGCTTCATTATTTACCCGTGCTCACACGTTGCCTCTCGCTCGCCAAATATTTACCTCTTAACGAGAAACCTGACTTACCCGCGGGTACTGTAATAAACTTTTCTATTGTACGCTGTGGTTTGTATACGTTCCGCCGGGTAATCGTTACATTGTCTAACTGCTTCCATTGGTTTTAATTAACGTTTGATATACGCAAGGGTTAAAAGTTACGCAGATTATTACATTATGTTTGTACAGGGTTTGTTTTACTTGTTAATATTTTCGTAACTTGATTTGAAACCGACATGTTCATAACCTCTTGTTTCATAAGCTATTAGATAAAGCCTAGCATTTTTAGTTGTTATAGGAAACAAACTCAAAACTTAAGCGTTATGAGTTCCCACAAAATACGAAAAAACATCCATTTAACCGTCGTAGGCATATTATGGTTCTCGTATTTTAGGCCCCAACGTCTTGGAATTAATGGTAGAGAATATTTTGTGTGTTTGAAAGCCGCAGTAGTAAGGTCTGCGGGCATTGAGTGATGACCTTTAATAGCGGACTTTGACAAAGCGCTTAACGGTACCCATGAAAATGTTCAAATACATCATCGCTCCTGACAACACGGTTTGTGGAATACGAATTGCTATATTTTATTCTCGCCACATTTACTATAATGTTTGAGTAATACGCAATTGCAATGGTCAAGCGGATAAATGGTCTGTTTCAATATAAAGAGGGAATACGAATCTCGAATGAAATAAATTTGTTTCAAACCAAGTTGTTCATAAATCGTAAAATAGAAACCAATAAAACCTTTATGTATAACCTTTTTACGTCAAACAGTCAACTTTCATGTAATTCCACAAGTTTGAAAACAAATTCAACAAAAACACTGTATGAATGTTTTAAAGAGATTAAACTTTTTTAATTACAAGAAGTAGTCTGGAAGGATACGCAATTCTAGTCCTGAAAAAATTCAATATCAAAGTGTTTTGATTTATTTACGTAACTCAACCGCCTGGGGGATTCCCCTATAGATTTCAAAAGTGTAAACGCATAAAAGAGTCTGGTAGGTTCGGTTTGAATCCGACAAAAATGTGTAAAAAAAGTAAATCTAAACAATGAATGAGCGTAAATTTTACGGCACACCGTTGCGTCGGGACTGACTTACTGACAATAGAAATTATTTCCCTCTAAGTATTGTGAGGATGCAAAAATATACGTCGAGCTGTGACGTTGAGTGATGCGTTCCCGCGCGTCTCACATTGTCTGCGCACTGAAAGAGATTGCAGAATATGAAATACTTCAGTTTGAACCGCAAGTGCCTCATTGAATACGGACGCGCCGCGCCGCTCTATCGCCAAACTAAAATATTCATAACGGTTTCAGCGAACAACGAATGCATTTTAGCAATTGGAAGATTTATATCGACAACTGTACATATTGATAGAAATTCTAAATTGCATTTTTATATGCATATGAGAGTATTTTCCATTCTATCTGAGAGCGAACGTTGTCTGAGCTTCGAAACTGACTTGCTTTCTTTTTTATGAAATAAAAAGTAACTTGTTTCGAGTACTTAATCAAAGATAAAAAAAATGGCGCATCGCGTAATACGTCTACAAAAAATTCTTTAATAGCCACCTTGATTAAAATAATTTAAAACACAAAACCGGGACAACTTGTATTTAAAATAGAGCTAATAGCCACAATTTTTTATCATGATATTGAAAATTGTAATCTACAAGCGACATACGGCTCCATAGTAACTATTATGTTAACGAAGCGGATGCCGATCGTACTGCAAATATTCAAATTAACCGACACACTGTTCGCGCCGGCCCTTTGAGTCCAGTCGACTATGTACAGCTTTCACTGTACATAAACCCTTTAATTAAGGACCTTTTATTAAAACATATAAGCTATTTGACTACGACACAGCCACAACAAATACGTACATAGATAAATATGGTTATGGGCTTACATTTATCGAAGCGTTTCGTCTAAAAAAAACTGTTTTTATAGCTTTTTAGAGTCCGTTAGTGGTGGGTTAAGATTTCTCACCGACCATATTGGTTGAAGTGGAAATAATCCCGCTTCGTAGCAGTTTATTACGTTCGCAATATAGTGGCGGCGAGGCGCTATTCGATTGCCCCGCGCGCCGCCGTACTTCCCAAAATTGATTTCTAAGTAATTTGTCTTTATAAAATCGTACAACCCCAGTTTCGATCATTGCTAGAAATATCTTTCCATTCTCTGGCTGCAAATAGTTTATGAAAAAGTAAAATAGAAGAACGAACTGACAAACTATGTTGAGTAAATAGATTCATCGAATACAAAATTAATAAGTGTATTTAATAGAAAACTTAATCATATTTACGACTTATATAAACCTTCAAAAGAAAAATAATATTGAACGCGTCAAGCAAAGATAAACGAGGCGGGAACCAAGGTTTTGAGCATATTTGGTCTTTAGATTAGGTCAAGAAGATACGAAACCATAAATAAAAAACAATGAGACAGGTCTGAAAAATATGTATCTAGGTTTATTAAGCCTCATAGGACGTAAACAATAAAGTCACTTTAGAATCAAATCGTTAGACGTGAAATTTGGTAGTAAAATACAATATTACTCCTATCGGATGCAATCATTTTACTCATTAAATATTGAATGATATTTGACCCTTAAATTAATCATGTTAATAATTTCTCCAAAATGACATATTGCTAGTGACGTGAATAGGCCTGACCATTTATCTGGCAATTGTGCGAGATACCACACAACCATAGGGCTGTCCCGACGTGTGAACTCGCATTGTGAACATGCCTCCAATAGAACATGTTAATTATGGTCGACTGATGGTTTGACAGTGTCACGAGACCGTTTATTGCCTCGATCATTTCACCCGTAGTATATGGAAAGTACGAGAATTGCTGTAAATTATTGTATCACTTTAGACAATATTATTTTTGGACATATTTTTATTTTACTTTTACCAACGTTTCTTTTAGTGTGGGTTATTGTAAATGTAGCTACGAAGGAATTCGCAGACTCCGCTGACTTGGCCATCTAGAAAGAATGGATGATGATCGGAGTGTTAAACGCGCATATTTGGTATCGCTGGATCGATGAGGCTGAAAAACACACAAGGAAGCTCCACGTTCGCGATTGGGTTGGGATCACCAAGTTTGGAGAGATCTCTTGTCGGAGGCCAAGGCCCACTTCGGGTCTTCGTGTCACTCTAGTTAGTTAGTCAGTTACGAAAGGAAAGTTCACTTATAACATCATTGATTTTGATACTATAAGAGCATAGTTTGATAGTGACTTGGTACTTATATTCGTTTGTTTTTTATTGAATAAATTAATAGAATATTTTAACTCATTAAAATTCTACACAAATTAGTATTAAGGGCATTTAGTAAATCAAAAATGTTGAATTCATTAGTGCAACAAATTGTCAGAGCAAAGGGCGAGTCGCGTTGTTTTCAGCGAGCACTTCATACCTATCCTTTTGTGCCTGTGTGTAATTTTAATGAGTTTTGCAATAGACGGAGCTTATAGTGAGGGCTACGCAATAACGCGGCAGGAATCTCCGCCGCACTTCAAACTACGCTTTACATTTTTTTAATATTATTTTCAACGTGATAATTAACACGATATCTAAATGAAGTTTTTTATAGATATAGTTTGCTTCTCATTAGTACAATTAGTGTTTTTACCATGTAAAATCAGTTCATCATTCTTTAAACATATTTACTACCTGTATTACTATTTTACTTAAAGATATGAGTTTACCCTAGCTTAACTGATTTCTCTATCTTTCGCCTCGCAATGTTTTTCATAGCAAAAAATATTATGGTTATATTCGATAGTAACAACTTTGTGATATATTGATATTATGAGTATTTATTTTTTACGTTATTTACACGCAATATTATCACTATTTTTACATAGAAATAAGAAATTTTTAAATAAAACTTTTACTTTATCGACATAGAGATTAAAATAATAGGCACATCACTAGAGTCGCTATTAATTTCGACAGCAGTTATAAGCGAGGCAGTTGGCATTATTAGCTTACCCTTTAATGTGTAATAATTTACTGCAGTTTATATTAAACAAAACAAAATTAAAACTTTTCTAACTAAAATGCGTCGGCTCCATATGCCTGGAGGTGTTAACTTTTACATAGTTCTAAAAGGTTTATTGTTTTAAATTAATTTATATTAAGTTTAAAAGAGTGTTAGTGGCAGTCTTAATTAACTTGCATACTTAAAAAAAGTTTAGTTATTAAATTAACTTAAAATAAAGTTAATCAGTTAATCAGAACGCGTAATTAGTTATTTTCTATTCCCGACCAGTTTAAAAATGTGTACACAGTTCCATATACCAATGTAAATCAAATCTATTACTAGATGAGCCATTTATATTTTTTTATTGCGGAGACCTTTTATTACACAAAAATAAATAAAACTTCGATATACTCGATGAACAAATTGCGACCGTATTTTCTTTGTACAAAGAAAGTACTAGATAAGAAGGAGTAAAAGAATAAAAATCAAGTGAATTGGAGCCGGGAATGGGCGAGGCGGTCAATCGAAGCGTTGAGACGTCTCATTACATTCTCACAGTGGTCCTTAGAACAGCCAAGTTGAATTTATCTGCGGGATGTGACGTAAATTGTGAACCGTATTGTGTGGCTTTCAGCGACATTGTTGTTATTCGACGAAAAATATTGTCCCACTAAGCAAGTATCCGATTTGTATTGTATGCTATTGCAACATCCTGTATGTATCTATGATAAATCTTATTAATAGTCCTTTAAAGGTTTCGACCCATGATGGGCTCCATTATCCGCAACTCCACGACTAGCGCATATTTTGCGTGAATGCACACATCTTTGAATTTCTTCGCCGATATGTGCAGGTTGCATCACGATGTTTTCCTTCATCTAATAGTCCTTACACATAATTTTAATTCAAATTAGGGCGATATTTATAAGAGGAACCATAGGAAAAATAATCTCAGTTGCCTTTAAATCTAGATTAAATTTAAAAAGCGTTTAAAATTGTTGAAACGCTTAAAAGTTTTATTGTAACAGACGACCATTACATCTTGAAGATTGTACAATCGACAAGTCTCAGAGTTTCGCGTCCGCACTCGCCGAGGCAAAGTAAAGTTTAATAAGTGTTCCTTGGATAGATATCATAGTAGCTCAAAGTTTTCGATAAGAAGCCGCTTCAGCGAGATTCGACCACTTTTACTCGACTCTTATTCTTACGCTTCGCCGGCACTTTTAATGACTTATTCCATTTTTCTTTACATAGAAAAGAATCTCATTAAAAAAACACCGAAGACTTTGTCTAGACTTGTAAAAGACTTTTTATTCAAATTTCGTTTGCAATGTTAACTAAGCAAATGATGGAATAATTAATCTCATATGAAGAGAGGGAAACTAAAGAGTTTCTATGCGCTTGACGAACATTTATATGACAAACGTCGCTAACAACCGTAACACTGTTCAATCATTGATAAAAACCTTTCATATAGGACTTTTAACGAAAAAAAAAATACAACTCAATTTGCAGACGTGAAAAATTCAATATTTACAGACATTTATGAAATCCTATATGAAATGAATACGCAACGCGCACATCCGATTTCAAATGTCTGCCGGCGGGAAAAAAAAAGTTTCAAAAGGCAGTTTTAAAACATCCGCTTAAACAAACGTGAAAATAAAAACAGTTCACTAAAATCCAATCAAAAATCACGGGCGTTATGCTTTGCAATTCATTCTTTATACTGAAAGGGATGAATTAATAGCTGAATCAAACAATTCATACGTTAGCAACGGGGGCTTTATAAAACGGTGTTTGTTATTTTTTGGAATTGGCTGAGATTGGTTGCGAGAGATGTGAATCCTGATGGATTTAATTTTGTCACTTTTAGAGGATTGTTTGTGTTTTCAAAGGATGGACTTTTCCTGTCATTGTTATTCGAAGGGTTTACTTGAAGTAGGTGGTATTGTTGCGACCCTGGTAAATACTAAACGGATAGCGTTAAACAGGAGGCCAATTTCCCTAAACGTTTCTTGTTTCTTAACCTTTACACACATAATGTGTTAAATTAATTAAACTATAAGCCGTGGAACTATAATAATTTCAATTTCAAGATCTTTTTTGTGATTTTTTTTTCGTATTCGTAATGTTTAATTATTTTTATATTCTAAGCAATAAAAATATATACTTTTAATCTAACACGCAATGTTATTATAACACGAAAACTAACGAAGCATGTTAATTTTTATAGCGACCACTTTGAACAACATTGATGAAAGAAGGATAATATATGACTTTGATGAAAAAATAAGTAAATGATGTCGGAGTTAATTGAGTTTTCGAAAAATGAAGCGTCGACGATTGCTAAAATGTTTTTAAAATATGTGCGGCCAATTTCACGGGCTGCGAGCACCGCTTCGCATTTAGATGCCAACAGTCCCGAAATGAATTATAACCTACTTGCCTTTACTAATTCCCTTTTTAACCGATATTTCCTTATAAAGCCGTATTCCTTCCGGTGTTTTATGCTCGTTAAATAAAGCGTTACATTAATCTCAACGAAACCCCGCAATTACCTTAATTAATTGTCTAATTTAAATGTGAAAAGGTTTTAAATTTTGTTTATTATTTGTTGCGAAGTTTAATATTGTTATTAAAAAGTAGCAATATGCATTATTTTAGCTAATGGGTGAGTAAAAGTTCAGTAAATCTTCGTACTACGTTTAAGAAATTAAAGGCCACTAAGGGCTAGCATTAACTAAGCCTTTATTGGTACTCTTTATAACCGCAGTTGGTAAAATCATGATTCTGACTGTATAATCGCCAAAACACGGTTAATATCGATTTCTTTTTAATGTATCTTTCCGATTAATAGAGTTTGTCTGTAAGCTATAAAGCCACATTCTTTAACAAAACACGATATATAATATTTGATATAAATAAACAGTAAAATTATAAAAGTAAGTAGGCAAACTTGCGTTGCGGAATAGCTTTCCTCGGCTGTTCAGTAGAAATGGAACGTCGCGTTTCTTCTTATTTGCCTCGAAATTAGTTTCCTCAAAAGAAGGAAAACATAAATATGCACTAGTCATTGTAGCAGAAAATAAAACTAGTTTGCCTCCGCGGTGTTTAACAAGGGTTGTTAACCTCGTCTACGGGGCGGGAAACGCCCCCTAACTTTACTCTCTATTATTAATGACAGACCCTTGCCCCGCCTTTTGCTTAAGGAAGTATAATGCAAATTGTTTTGTTATAACATTATGTTGGTTTAAAGAAATTAAACAAACCCTTCTGAATCCATTTCCTGGTGCACGGAGTGTTAAGTGTTTGCCGAAGTGTTCATACGAAGTATACTTACGTTATACTTGCACTTTGTCTTCTTGACATGATATACTTACTGGCTGAGTGTTTTGTAACAGTTCATTTTTTACATAGTTCTTACTTCGTTAGGGTTCTTTTTGACAGTTAGGACTTAATAATTCTAGCGTAGTTCATATTTCACTAAATTTACGATACCCAAGGTGTAATAAAAATTGAGTCCCACTCCTGGGATTGGCTAGACTGGTATCGTGTGTACTATAAAATACCTATCTAATGTCGATTTATGGTTTTTACTGAAATTATAAAGTTATTAAAATATACTTAGGTATAGGCGACGCTATGCCTTAATGCATTAAAGTACTTGCATAATTATAAAGGGTCGTTTATACTCTACATAGGTATAAAGCGACACGCAAAGCGTGTTAGCTTTATAGCTGCTGTTATTGCGGACATTTTTAATAACAATGAAGTGATTTACATACATTGTCAAATTTAACGACTCAGATAACAAGTGAATAAATGTAGCTTGTTAAATTTTTATAACATATTATTACATTTTTTCTTTACTTTTATTTGTTCGCGGTAAACGGCTGTAATACTCGTAAATCTTATAAGTTTTGTGTTTTTTCAATTCTTAACCGTTAATACAGTTTCAACTGACTTTATAACTGGTTAATTATATTATACGGTGTAGTAAAGTTCTCCTTTAAAGTCAAACCTCAAAAAAACGCAATAACGTCACAGACCGTATATTACCCCTATAGTTACCAAAACTCGAAACGGTTCGAAAGAAATATAGGATTTGAAATAAGAATACGATTGGTCCATTACTATCAAATAACGATATGAATTTGTCACGGGACGAAGGCGATGAACAAACGAGCGTTCAACATGACGCCCGAACGAATAACGACCAGTCGGAGTTCCCTAGGATTGCATCATCTGCCGCCCCGCTATTGAAAATGTAATAAAACCAACTGCACTTGCAGCTACAGAATTCTCCAAGGAATTTGCTAACCTCCGATATATTTTGTAAAATTCAATATACAGCTCTCTAGGAAATACACAATTCAATAATGTTTTTTCGTTGTATGTTTTGTTGCATCAAACGTTACAATATTTCTTATATTATCGTCACCACCAATATAATTTATTTGACTTGTATATGTTTTGAATTTGTCAAACAACAATCAAACAATCTTTTGAGGAGAATGACATATTTGACGGTGGAAATCCACAGTCCACAATCACATTACATGACAGCAATTTAGGACTTTTAACTATATGATGCTATCCATACGCGTGTACATTCACACTTACTTTTTTTATAATACAAACTGGCAAACGAACAAGTGGCCACCAGGATTCGCTGAAAAATCCGAAGCGATCCCTGCCTATTGACAACTGCAATTGCAGATGCGATGCCTACCCTTAATCTACGGAGGAGGAGACGCACAGCAAGAGGATAATACCTCTTCCAATGTGTGCCTTCCCCTCCAATCCTCTTCCCCTTGCCATCATTTCCTTATAAGGAAACGATAGGAAGAGAAAGTGGACTAAAATTAGACCTCCGGGACCACACTCATCAGACAAAACACAGAAAAGCTACCATTTGACGCCTGTCTTGTGTTAATATTTATGGTTCAATTCAGCGTTTCGACTTCGCATTCATTCAGCTCATATATTTGCCTGCTTCCGTACTGGTTAAGTAATCTGAAAGGTCGTTTAGATCACACGTTGCTGATATAAGCCAGCATTAATTTATTACCCGTTTCGCGAAGTTGCGATTACGAGTGGCGGTAAATTTGGCCCCGTTACAGCTTATTTTGGTAATAGGCTTTTGTTTATGACTACGTTACGTCTTCTATTTGTTTGTGGTAATAGTTCATTCCGTTTGGATAAAAAAATAATTTACATTCACATAGATAGAAGAATTTAACATTGAAAAACAGTTTAATTTTAGGTAAGTTACATTAGTTTTTATCAGAGTAAAAGTGTCAAGTCAATAGCACAGTCACACATTATAAAGAAAGGATTTTTTTTCTCATAATTTGCTTTCTAAGTCAATAACCTCGTTGCGATTTTTTTTAACCTGATTGAAATTTCATGCCCAGTTATAATAAATATTGTACCCTGGGAAGCTATTATTTTTTTAATACTTTCTAAAGTCAATGGAGGAAATAGGTTATTATTTCTTTATAATAAATAGCTCTACCTTCCGCGTCTACAGGCCAGTCATAAACAACCCTTGTTGTGGGTAGCCATGGTAAAAAAGACGTATTTTTGTTATTGAAACTTTTAATACATTATTTTAAACTTCTTCATGATCTACAAAGATTTATATTTCACACTAGCTATTGTGCGCGACTTCGTCCGCGTGTAATTAAATACTATAGCCTATGTTACTCGGGTATAGCTTTCTAATGGAGAAAGATTTTTTTAAATCGGCCATGTACATTTTGAGTTATTTCAATACATACAAAAATATAAAGTTTCTCTCTTTATAATATTAGTACAGATATAATTTATCATACTAAGCATTCCAGCTTATGTTTGCTCTTTATAAGTCCAATCATAATATATATTCATGAATAATTCATTCAAACAGCAAATAATACTATCTTAAGGGCATGTTATACAAAATAAATGATTTTGTTTATCTAGAGACGGATTCCTTTGAGTGAACGTCAACGCCCTCTTTATTATGTGACGTTAATCAATCAAGAGAACGCACAATGCATTCGATGCTTTAAACGTATTCTTTAGAAACTTTTGGTCATAAATTATCATACACCACTATACTATTGCTACGTTTTATTCAAACATCATTATGATAAGAAAAAGTCCTGTTTTTGCAGCAACTTTATGGTACTGACACACGTCGCTCTATCAAAAACTACGTTAAATTTTTTCAGCTTAATTTAATATCCTCTTAAAATATTAATAATATTTGTATAGTTAACGCATCAAAAACTACACTCGGTTTTTACCACTTAATGTGATAAATATGCTCTTAATACATTGATGATATGAATTGTTTATCCTCAACAATAGCTCAATAATTGAATGACAAATCATTCGGGTGTTATAATCGTGTAACAGTTGCAGTTGTGAGCGCGGAAGAATCGCCGCCCTAGTCCGCTCGGGCTCGGCCGCGCCGCCCAGCGCTCGATGCTTGCCGCCCTCGTGTGAAAGCTGCGCCTAGCGGAGGCAATCGCGTGCATCCGCCACGTTGCTCCCACTTACATGGATAAATGTCTGTGGAGACGGCTTCTTTATCTTATTATAGTTTAGTGTACAACTTTAGTGAAAAAGTAACATAATCAAAACTATAAGATTTAAAGAAAGTGAAGAAGTTATTGGCCTTGTTTTCCTCTTTTTATATTAAACTAGCTGTTGTAAGCGACTTTGTCTGCGTGGTATTAAATAATATAGCCCTTGTTACTCGGGAATAATGAATCTTTCTAATGGTGAAAGAATTTTTGAAGTCGGCCCAGTAGTTCTTGAGTTATTTCAATACAAACAAAAATACAAAGTTTCTCTCTTTATAATATTTTAGTATAGACAAGATTCGAGTTATCATATAAAACAAATGTTTTTTGTCAAAATACTTGTACACTAAAATACATGACTATAACATTTACATATTCACACGTCACTAAAATGTAGTTACATTGACGGGATGAAATTGGTGCAATTTTTATAGAGCGTTAAAGTTACATTTGTATTTAATGGTCATCACGTTGACGCGAACGAAGCATGGAATATTAAAATATTTATGACGCTTCCGCTGCGGCATTAGCGAGCGAATGGACCAGCGATGTGTAACAAATGCAAGTCTGCAACGAGCATCCAACACATTTCGCTTTGTTGATCCAAATCAAAAACAAACTGCGCTAACAATCGACACGTCACACTGTCGTTTCAATGAACGCACATAACGGTCAATAAATACACGAATATTCATGACTTAGTTATCTCATCATTATCATATTATATCTCATATTATTTATCTCATCATTATCATATCATATCTCATAATAGATATCTCATCACTATTGTATCATTTCTCATATTAGATATCTCATCACAATCA
>QDHC01000091.1:634216-644505 GCA_013186455.1 Papilio dardanus tibullus | reverse complement strand
CACAGTAGGATAGTATTTTAGTCGAGTAGCCAGAAACCGACCAGTGGACTAATCTATTCTACTAAAATGTTGCTAACTAAACTTGTCCGAACTAGTTACTAGATTACTACCCTAGTGCGTAGGTTTAGGCTTAAACGACTCCGAACAGTAGTAAATCATTTGTTTGGATAAATGCTACTTGCCACTTGACTAAATTACTATCCTGGTGCGAACAAGGCTTACGAGCGGACCTGAAGTAACAATTAGTTGGTCATGCAAGCGCGCGATCCATCACCTATTTGCCTGCGCGACTAGCTAGCGCTGCCCACTCGGTTTCCACTGCAAGGCAATTTCCGGACCCCTTATCTACCTCCACCCGGTGAGCATTTACTTCGCGCTATTTCTTCTACAGAGTACAGTCCACTCAAATAATTACTAATAGATTTTCTCTTACTTTAATATTTCTTGCTGGAGATCAACGGTCTACCAAGAAACTATAAAACTTTTTTTGACTTTTGTACTAACGAAAGGTAGGAAAGGTTCATTTTCCACACCTCCACGACCAGCGCGTATTTTGCGTAAGACTTTTGAACTATAAAACTATTTAATTACTTAACGTAAAAGGTTAAATTATTTATGAATTCTCGTTATATAATTTTAATGAAAAGTAAAATTAAATACCTCTTAACCCCTTTTTCATTTTCAAGTAAAAAGAAACTATTTTTTTAATGTCAGTGCGAATATCGCAAATTGAAATGACCTATTACTGCTTCGACCTAGTTACACCACCACTTACAGATTAATAAGTTATTTTTAATGAAAACTTGTCTAGAAGATTCTTTTTTGACATCAAAACGTTTGAAATCAGGTTATTGGGTTAGTTTTTATTAAAAATTCCGCTTGCTAATTATAACTGTTTTAAGTTTCACTTCAAAGCTACTGGAAAATAATAAATAATCTCTGACTGCTATGGTTAAAGGTGTATTAGATATAACTATAAACGATTTTTTTAGCATGTTTACATATTTCACTAGCTGTTGTGCGCGACTTCGTCCGCGTAGTATTAAATAATATAGTCTATGTTACTCGGGGATAATGTAGCTTTGTAATGGTGAAAGAATTTTTGAAATCGGCCCAGTAGTTCTTGAGTTATTTCAATACATACAAAAATACAAAGTTTCTCTCTTTATAATATTAGTATAGATTTACAAATATTCTTCATCATATAAATAGCTACAAATTATTGTACAGTAGCTTATCCATAAACTTTGTGTTTATTCATATAATTTTCGAGTAAAAAAATTACTCGCACATGTTACACGAAAACGTTTATTTTTATTAAAGCCCTTCCTGTTCGTAAGTTCCGTGCATTGCATGAATTATTCACATTATTATTTTTTAATTATTCAATAAGCTGTTTAAACACACAGTACGGTCGTAATATTAAGTAAAATTTATTGAAACTCTTTGCCGCTTGACCATTCGTCACCCCTTTTAATTGCTTCCTTGCCTTTAATAAAAAAAGCAAGGGGGTAATTCAAAAGAGTTTAATAAATTATAATCTTATAAGTAATACCTTTTTTATTTAAAAATTAGCCGCATAATAATACCTATGGATTTATAAAACAAATAAAGTTTCGATTTTTTTATTTATTTTGTATGGGATGGGGTATCTGTACTAGTATAGTATTATATTATCTGTGGTTCTACTAAAACATATAAATGTTTTCGATAACTTGTTAAGTTCGAATTGTATAATTTAAATAAAAGAAATATAGAAGAGTTGCAAAAAGACACCTGCCTATTCAATTCAAGTATTGGATTCGGGTCAGAAACTTTCAATCTGTCCATCCCTTGCCATTGAACTTTTGTAATCGAAAACAATAAGATACGAAAACGATTTTGAAACCTTTCGTTACTCACAAAACTTTATATGCATCAGCAGGTACCGACTCTACGATTCGACTGGGGATTATGACATCTATCTTTTTAAATTGAATAGTTCAAAAGATTTTATAAATCTTCCAGGGAAAATACAATTGAATAGATGTAGTGTATTGGCTATGGTCTGGTTGTCTACGGGTGTCTCGAGCATCACGCCACGTTGACAGTCGTGTCAGACGTCATGCCCGGCGAGAGTCGGTGGGCGTGTTAGGTACGATTATAGACTTGGTGTAGTGATGATTGAGCCATAATATACCCCTAGGACTGGAATGTTACAATATACATAAGTAATCGTAAGGATCATTGGACTCGGATTTTTGGTTATCATAGGCCTCATAAAATTGAAATGAATACAAAGACTACAAACATTAAAAGCACACATTTTATTACGTATTACGACTATCTTCAACATAGTTTAAAATCTTCATTTTTTCATACTCATGATCCAAACGTACATGTTAATAAACAAAAGCATTGCTTAATCCTATTGGATAGAAACGATATTATATCTTGCGAATACCAATTTGCGGTAAGATGTAAAAGATGATCGTTGCAATGCAAATGTGGGAGATATAACAATGAATTATTGATACTTTACATGTTAGGAATAAAAATACAATTCCAATTTTAAATCTTAAGGTTAGACAAAAAAACAATTGATGTTCAAAAGCTATTGAAAGTATGTTTTTTTTAACATTATCAATGGAAACAGGGATTGGAATTAATTCCTGCATTAACCGAGCTCCAAGCTTCAGCTCAAAAGTTAGCCAAGTTCATCTCTTAAAGATTTTTCTTCTGTACCCCTATTGGTAAGTAGGTGTAGGTATTGTTATTTCGTTGTTTTGGCAATGTGCTATTTATCTAACAATCTGTGGCGATATCACGAAACTACTCTTTATTTTGTTACTATTTCTTTTGATCTTTTACATTTTTTAAAAGTTGCAATAAGTGGTTTATAATTGCATGATAACAGGGTAAAAGAAAAGACAATAATCTCAAAACATTCTTATGATTTAAAAAGTATTTTCTTGAGAACAGATGAGCGCCTCGTGTCTTATCGCAAAAACGTAGGATATTATAAAATGTCGCAATAAAGCAAATAAATAGACAAATGTTGCTATGTCCTTGTAAGAGAATAAGAACGGTTTTACAATTTTAAAACTTAATTCTAGTGACTTTAAGGTCGTTTATGGTGTAAATGTATTCAAACATATAACGCTGAAGCGGCGCTCGCGAGAAATATTATGAAAACAAATTCGCGTTGAGCACGTTCACTGTGCAAGTAATAAATAAGAGAGCAAAAGTACCTACTAGACGGAGGAAGCGAGCCGCAAAATGGCATTGTTTTGAAATTGTATTATGAAGCTGCCCACCAGGATAAAGATTTTGATTTAAACGCAAATTAACTGATTAAGAAATGCATTGAAATTATATCTATTCTTATTTTGTCGACACTCTTGCTTCTATTTGTGTGTTCCATGGCCAAAGTTGATTAAGTATGAACTCAATTTCTTTATAATGTTAACAATTTTAATTACTGGAAATTACCACAGATTATTCGAGATCGAAAATTGATTTTGAGTCCTAAATGTAGGTATATACAGAGCTCTAATTATTTCTAAAGCAATTAGCATAGTATAATTCAGTTCTACATCTGTTTAGGTTTCAATATTAATTAATTCAATTATAAGGACATCTTCACTCACTAGTTAACAAACTCGCTTCTCAAGTGTATTCTTACTGTCATGAATTACTTCAAAAGATACTTCTGTTTAAGAATATTTCTTATAAATTCAGAGTGGACTTCTTTTTAGTTTGAAATTTTTTACTTGAAATGTTCTTTATAAAACAAGTGTATACATCTGAAACAGATCACGCGTACACAGTTACGTTTATGGCAAACGAGACGAGGAAAAAATATGTTAAGCAAGCAATTTACGCGCACCGGAAGCACCTGTCGAGGCGCGAGGGGGCTTATACCTGAAACCAGACGTAAATATTCTTCGGTTCAATGATTTCGATAACTCGTGAAAAACAAAAGTTGCGGAAAACTCAAAGCGTAAAACGTTTCAGTTTTACCCTGTTTGCACGTTTGATATATTATGTCTGGCTTATACGATATTTATGGAGTGTAGTTGAATTATTTATTTTATTTATTAACTAGAAATGCAGAAACTCGCATTATAGATTTTTTTATAAATTAAGAATCAGTTCCAAAAACTAAAAATCCACAATTCAACAAATGGACTTACAAATAAATAACATATTCAAAGCGTTTATACAAATTAATTCTTACTTCACAAAGAATAAAAACGAAGTCTTCCTGTTTCGAGAATAACCTCCCAACTGTCGTAGCACGTTTACGTGATACGTTCTTGTGTCTACGCGAATTTCGTAGCACCACATTCATGATAAGGATCAAAGCGACACGTTTCGTAGCAACGAAATTTTTCACAATGACTGCTGAAGGAAAAGTACAAGAGACATTCCAGAGATTATCTTTATAGTTTTTTATATAAAAAGATATGTTTTGAAATCTTTTCTACACTTTCCAAGCGTAACATTTTTTAAAAATTATATTTAACATAATATTCTCAAATTATCCAAATGTTATGATTTTGTTAGAATAAATGATATTTATTAAGTTAACTTGGCTGCAGTGTCATAAGCAGTGTTAAGGGTGAGGGCAGTCGTTTTGACAGCTGTCTTCTTGTTGGATGATGACCGGAGGCTCCAAATTAATAGATCCGAGTCTCTGACACGCCGGGATTATCCTAACATCGATTTCTACGAATATTTATAACGCAATTACAAGTATAAATGATAAATATCTTAATTTAACTAAAGTCACAATTTCAAATTGGAAAGGTATTAAGATAATAATTGTAACTTATCCTCTTGCTGTGCGTTTTCTCCTCCGTAAATTAAGGGTAGGCAACGCATCTGCAATTGCAGATGTCTATGGGCAGCAGTCGCATCGCTTTTTCAACGAATCCAGGTGACCGCTTGCTCGTTTGCTACTTTGTAATTTAAAAAAAAACTTGAGTAATATAAAAGAAAAAAAATGAAAATAAAATAACAACAAAACCGTAAAAAGTTTTAATATTCGTAATACCACTTGTAGTGTTAGCACAGAATAATTAATTGAAAACGTAACTTGGTTCATTTCAGTTAACCCTTTTACACCGAAACATCTGGCACCCTTAACCCTTTCACCGCTGTGACCAAACTGTCCACCTTAATGTGCCATTAGGTGTAACTGATGCAGGTGTCGACCCTTATCTCTAACGCACATATTTGCGAAGTTTGAAAAACTGTATAGTAAGGGACTGCAGCATCTGTAGCTTGTACAACCTGTCAGCCGCACACAAGTTTTGCGGGTTATGCAAATGTATATTTAAATAAGCTGTCCCCCGTTATAATTAACGTGCTGCGAAACTTAATGCATTATACTTGTTTTACTTAATAATTTAATTAAAAGTAATATTGTACAACATTATGCAGTTATTCTGTTTTATCTTTTCTTAATTTTGTTTTGCGTTTACATTTCTTCATGGCAGTAGTAGTTAACAGGTGTCAATTATCTCCATAGACAGTAATTGAAATCTATTAAACTAAAGAGACTTTTATCTTAACAGAAAGCATTCTACTTAGTTCATTTTAAGTTGGTAGCTGTTGGAACGTAGCACGTAATTTAACATGGCCGTTGACAAATCGGCGTAGATAGCGGGATGATTCTGGAAGCGATATATTGGAATTGCCAGCCGGTCGTTAGGGGGCGCCGCGGTACTGTGAGAATTCGAATAGCCATAATGGTTGGTGATGTAATGAAAAACGTCTAAGTACAAAACTAGTTAGGGCTATTTCTATTAAGTGGTTTACACGATAATTGAATTTAATCTATTAATCAACATATTGAGGTCTAACCAGACGAGTGGAAATCATTATGACTTGACATTTAATGCTTCTCAGGGTAGGAGACTTTATTGTAGTTTTCTCATACTAAAAATACACAGAGACCCCGCTTAAATAAGCGTTAAATGAATCCTAAGGTGGCGGTGAGACAATAAAGTTAATGCGTACATTAAGCTTAAAACTTAAATTCAGTTCTTATGGTTTATACAGGTTATTAATAAAGTAGTATTTTATAGCTTTAATAAATAAGTTAGTAAAACCGGTTACAGACGATCAGTTTTAACTGTACAGATCGACTGCGCAGTTAAAATTGACGTGTGTAGGTAAAACTGAGAGCTATACAGTTCAACTGTGCAGTTCAAATTGACGTGTGTACGTCAGTTTTAACAACACACTTACGTCTGAAGCCGGCTTAATAAATAAATATTAACCAGTAAATAACTTTTATATTCGAAACATGTTGGTAAGTCGGAGTAATTGTTAGTTAATTAGATTAGACAGACGATTATATTGTTTCGCAGTTTATGTTAGCTGCGTATCTTCGGCGCTTTTGCTTCTTTGTTAAGATAATCTCGGTGAGGCTCCCACGAGGCGTCAACAAAGAAAATTGGATGGGCAGTCAGCCAATAGCTCTTAATCCTCCACTCTTTTTGACCCTCCTTATCTCGTTGTACGTTAAATCACTATGTTTGAGTAGATTCGCAACTTTTATTTTGTTTTTTTTTACTTTTGTCGGATCATTACAACGGACTCGTAATTATATTTGTAGTTACAGGAATTAGCAGTACCGGACAAAAGGTTAATTTTTATTTATGGCCTTACTGACTATTGGGAATATTTAACGAAAAAAAACTTATATTAATCTATGTATCCTTTAAAACAGGTATTTTATATTAATAACTAAGTTGGCAACGCATCTGCAATTGCAGATGTCTATGGGTAGCGGACGCGTCGCTTTTACAGCGAATCTAGTTGGCCGCTTGCTCGTTTGCCCCTTTATATTAAAAACAATGTATTAAATAATTGTATTTCCAACAATAAATAACGTTTGATTTCTCAAATCATAAGGTCTACAAAATATTTGTCATAAAAATTTAAACTAAAACATTTGTTTATGTAAAATATCAGAAGCCTTCGTAGCGTAAGACCGGTGCATTTTATGCTTGGCTAATTTCGGTAGCAATAAACTATTCAAGGCTTACTCCCTGACATTTTCCTGTACGTATTAAATCACATTTTCCTTGCAACTACAAAAATATGATAACATATGACAGATTTATGGGAATATTACGGCTAAAGAAATACTGGTTACACATACTTTGATTTGATTTATTATGTTTTAAATAGTAACCAATTTTCTAATCTTATCTCTTTTGTTTGAACTTTTTTAATCTTTCAAGTCTCAAACATCTCAAAATAGGTTGATTTTATCATTTAATGTTACCATAAAGTCTAAATATAAAAAATAACTATAATTTATTTTACTATCAAAGAAATAGCTCTTTAAAAATTACAGTGTAATTTGTTCCTTCATTGCGATACAGCGACATCTGTAGTTTGTTCAGTGGTTATTTTTTCTGCTTAAGGATACTCGGTGAATTGCAAATAGTTCTATTCACTCGACTTCAAGGGATTGGCTCGAGATTGAGTAAATATTAATGCATATTCCATGGATACCGTTTACTTTGTAAGATATAGAAAACTTTTATGAATTTTATGCTCTAAGAGAAGAAATATTGAAGCAGTTTTAATAATTCAAATGATGCTTTTGAGCGATATGTATTGATCAAAAGGTTGCACATGGAAATCTCATCGTAAAATTAAAGTCATAGGTTTTTAGCATATTTGAGTCTTTAGTTTGCCAATTGAGATTAACAAAATTTATTGTGGTGCATCATTTTAATCTCTTCGTGATCTAAATCTATCACTTCAGCTTATCTACAATAGAACAAAATACAATAGGATATAGTTTTGATATCTACAAAGAATGTAACATGTTAAAATATTTTTCTGAGTGTAATGCACATCTGTTCTTCTATTCTAAACTGTATAAAATGTAGTAAGCGAAGAAAATAGTATTGTAATTGGAGTTTCTCTCAGTGGAAGCCAAGTTCATTAATGTGGCGCAGCGCGGCATGCATAAGAATTACCAATGAATAAAATTTTTCAGATAGTAAATAATGTAGGGATTTAAATCGATGAAGTCGTAGTTCGATATTGTATTAAACAACAGATAAGATTAATTTATGAATTTAATTTTAATGTTTCAATTAAAACCACTTCAATCGTATAGCCTAGTGGTGTTATTGAGGCATCCAAAATCCATAAACATGACACGTATGCATACACAAAACTACGATAAGCTTTTTAAATTTGCTTTTTAAATATCGAATGTATGTAAAATATTATGTTAAAATATAATTGCCCGGGGCTTTTCGCCGCACAAAGTTAACGAGTGTTATTTAACTGGCGGCAGCGAGATCGTTTCGCGGAAAAAATACTCTGCTTTGAAAAATTACGCCCAAATGACTTAAAACTCATATACGAGCAGACGAGTTGAAAAATAAATACGTTCGGACCCCGGTTTTATTGAGCCCCGGCGTCAGTCTGCATCGAGGTAATTGCAGAATTTTAGCGGCGTAAAGTGTACATATCGAGCGAGGGCTACTCAACCGTTTACTAGATGTAATGAAAACGCGTAATTTGTCACATTTTATAGCATTTTTAACAGTTAAACGTCGGCATGTTGAATTACAGCTTAATTAAAAGCCGCATTTCGCGTGTGTAACTCAGCTAAAATAACTTTTTAATTTGTTAATTGATGCTTGCCGGTTTAGGGCGGGTCTGAGTGTCGGTGTGTGTATCTACACGTTTATTTATTAAAAGCATATTCAATTTTACCGTATAGGATATTTTAAAACATTACATGTATTACTTTATACATGATATGATATTTATATTATTATGTTTGTGAGTACAACACATTCAATGTGCATTATTAGATTTCGTACATCATTAAATAGGTTAATACAAAAATCTTACACTAAAATGAAAGTAGATACAATATAAATTCTAGATATGACAGGCACATTACCTCCTAAAGCACCGGCACAGGCAACTATAAATAATCCTAGGCAATAAAAGGCGAAATAGGTAGAGCTGTGCAAAGAATTGTAGCAACAAGGAGAGTATTATTCAGTGTCACCCGCGGGACGCGTGCTCTAATATATGTTTTAATAAAAGACTTTAACTCCCACACGGGCATTCATCACGCAAAATGATACGGTGTACGATAGATATTGGAGAAAGTTGAAAATTCAGTAGGTCAGATAGGTAAGTAGTAGATAGTAGTCGATTAGTCGTGTAGTTGCGGAAAATGGAGCCCATCGTGAGTCGAACTACATTACTAGTGCAAGGCTTCGGTAGTAGACTAGACCCTATCCACGCATGCAAACACTTGAGTCAAATTATTTAAGATTTTTATCATAATCATCTCCAGTATTACTTCAGGATAGATCTTCACCAATGTGTTCCACAATGTGTTCTTCAAAATATTTCTTACCGTAAAAGAAGGTTAGAAGTATCCAAGCGCCATCTAGAGCTTCGAAGATTTACTACTATGGTTAATGAATACGAATTATGATAACCGCCATCTATGACCAACTAAAACAACTAAAATTTTGTTAATGCGCCATTGAATGCACTAGCAAATAAAGCGCTACTAATGTATCGAGTTTTTAACGTGCGTAAAGGTTACATTAAATATAGCCGCAATAGATACAATATTATACATAAAGATCAGTTATAAAACGTAACTATTAAAAAATGTTTATTTACACTTTAATGAATGCCAAAAAGTTGGCCTGTAGCAATTTTTATGTTCCCCGAGTTACCGTATACGTGCCAAAAATTAATGAAAATAATAAATATTTTAAGGTAGTTTCTTATCGCGTTCACAGCTGTTAACACAATTATTTTCCTATTTATTACGAAAATATATTACGTTGCAAAATTAATAAGCGCATATTAAAGAGCAAAATTTAAATGGAAATAGGCTGGTAATTAAAGTTATTTTTTACTTTTCTACTTTCCCAAAAGACAATCTAATTTTACACCGGCTTCCGGTTCATCTCTTCCATCATTAATACTGCCACAAAAGGGACGTAATTGCACGTTTACGCATGTTTTTTGTGTCTGGCCACCCCTGTCTACCATGAAGTATGTAGTGCCGTTGTAAATGGGGTGGACAAGCCACGAATGCCTATAGATGAACTTCTTTCAACCCATACATTGTGTGCAGTATTTTTTTATTGCATTTATAGTAATTGGCTTTAGATCCTGTACTTGATAATTATTCATAATTAATGGAATACGAGTAGTGCTTTAACCCTTTTTTTGACGAAGTATCCTGTGAGATACAGTCAAATTGAAAAAAATATATCCACCAAGTT
>QDHC01000091.1:613940-630584 GCA_013186455.1 Papilio dardanus tibullus | reverse complement strand
ATAAATAATAGGAAATTAAATTTCAATCGTCAATAAAACAGCTTGAGATATTTATTGAGATGAGATCCTCTAGGCGGGGGATCATTTTAACAGCAAACAAATTATACAATCTACGTAACCAGGAGTTCCTGTGATGAATGAATGATGTGATTATTTACAAAATTGTTCACATAGAGTGCTTCGTTCTTCGCTCTTAAAATTAAAATATTCATAAATATTTATTTCACGCAAAATACGCGCTACTCGTGGAGTTGCGGAAACATAGCCCCTACTACTACTAAAGCCTTGTACCCACTAGGATAGTATTTTAGGCAAGTAGCAAGTAGCAAGTATGCGACAATGGGTTTGCTAATCTATTCTACTAAAATGTTGCTGTTTGGACACGTTTAGTTATTAAATTACTACCCTAGTGCGTATGTTTAGGCTTAAACGATTCCGAAAAGTAGTGAACCCTTTGTTAAATGCTACTTGCTACTCGACTGAAATACTATCCTAGTAAGAACAAGGCTTAAACGCGACTAAATACTTTTTCCTTTTAAGCAATTAACACTAACACAATAATTTAAATAACACATTTTTTATGCCACATTCCTAAATCTATTAATTAATGTAAACAAAGAATAAGCAGTTTTCATGATCTGTAACAAATTAAATTGAAACAAATGAAAGTTAAGAAATTACTTAATTAAACAATAGAAATAAAAAATGAAGAATGCTTACTGTAATAAATGTATTGAGTGATAAAAGGAACATCTTCATGCCAACTACACACATTGGTGTCTTTGTACGCTCCATAAAAATAATTATGCTCCTTTTGAACTCCTTTGAACTATTCATCCAATCAGAACTGTAGGCTGCAGAGACTAATTCTTGACTCTGAAATAGATTTATTTTAATATATTTATGAAAGACTCAATATTCCTGTGGATGATAATTATAATTGTGAATACCTCATACATAAGCTGAGTTCCCAACCAGGAGGGTACAAATATAATTAATACCATGGCAGTAAGGTACGTGAAAAGAAACAATATCGTGTTTAAAGAGTCCTGAAAAATATTTATTTAATTAGTACTGGGAGGCTACCCAAAGTACTTTTCGATTGGAGATGGAGAGGAATCGACAAAAGTGTATGAAACTGACAATGACATTCGATAATGCATGTGATTGTCACGTGTCACAAATATCGGATGTCATTGTCAGTTTCATACATTTTTGACGTTCGCTATAGAATCACTTCGTACCGAATGTACATTAGGTAACCCTCCTGATCATCATCTTCGCGACATCATCCTACTCACGTAGGGTTGGCGCTCAGGGTTTTTGTCCTCCACGCTAATCTATCCTCCGCCATCTCAGTCATCATAACCTTGTTCACCATAAAACCTTTCACGCAATACATACATCTCTTCTTAGACCAACCTCTACCGGTATACCCCTCCATTATTAATTAATTAGTACTAATAAACAAAAAAAATCGATAAAAATAATTTAAAAAGTACTTAACCAAATTAAGTCCACACAATGTGACGCAGATAATTGCAGAAGCCATTCCAAACACCACGAATATGGTAACACTAGTTATTTCTTGTACGATAGAACGATACCTACAAAAATGGTTATAAAAAATAAGTTGATTAAAAAATATGTAGTACAATTCATTCGATTTAAAACAACACCTTAAAATGACATCAAAATGTTTTAAGCAGTGATTTAAATTATTTATTGATTGATAATTTTCTTCTATAGCATTTCTTCGCTTCAGTTCACGATTTTTAAATTTTAGTTGTTTCAATTTGTATTTAAGTATCTTTAACTGTGTGATTATCAAAAAAATAAATCCAGTTATCAATGAATCTATGGAAATGTTATAAACCATATGTACATAAATACAAAAACTCTGATATAAATATAAATGCATAAAATATTTCTTTCTTATTTCATAACCAAAGAAATCATAACCGGATATAGGAAATTCTGTATTATTTCCCAGAAAATAATCAACGAATCCCGGTACTATTGCCAAGATGTATGACAAATTACAAAAACAGAAGTAAAATTTAAATATCTTTTTGTATGTCGATACATCCTTTTGTATGATCTGTATTGATTTCTTATCGGTTCCTTTAAAATAATTGGAATCAAGAATAGTAAATGCGACTATAATTTCTTTCTTCCATAATAATATCATTGCAGCCTTCGCCACCACTGTTATTTCAGTAAAAAAATAAATAATTTCATGCAATAAATTATCAATATGATTAAAAGTGTAAAATAAATTTATCGTTTGAAATAAATTGAATACAGTAAGAGTTAAATTAAGGAATATGAATGAAAAGTATTTGTAATATTTTTTTGGATTAGATCCGGACCAAATTCCGAATATTTTCCAAGCTAATATATTATTAGAAAAACACTCTGACATGGCTGCCATTCTTATTACGAGTAACTCAGTCGAAAATATCTTTGTAAGTAAAAAAAAAGCTGTCTCGCGATATGAAGTAAGTGTTATATTATTCTGAAATATGTTATTAAAGTGGAGAAAAAATAACAGAGAGTTTAATTTAATAGCATACTTGTATGAACGAGTTTTAAATTTTACATGAGTCCCACTTATTCCTATTACGGGCCTCCTTATAATTTGTTATGGAAATTATATGAAGAATGTATTTCCATGAAGAAAAGTGTTAGGTAATAATGTGAATTAATTAAAACGCGACTAAAAAAACTATATAATCTTCAATACATTTTATATTATTGTTACAGTATTTTAAACTTTAACTTTTATGAAGATTTTATTGAATAAAATTGCAAAATTGGATACTTGGTGTCAAAATTGTGTTTAGTTAACAAGCTTATTCGTTCACCTTCTTTTACAATGTTTTTACAATCTATAAACTGTGTTGTAACAAGGTAATAGCTGGCAGGTTCACTGTAAAATTCAATATAATATAGCTGTTACTTTTCATAACAAAAAACAACCATTGTTGTAGCTTATCACTTCAAGTAAAGTACAATAAAATGTAGCAAGTATTTAATTTAGATTAATTTATAATTGTTAATATTTAATCATTGTTACAAGTAAATATTTTATAGTAAGAATGCAGTTGCAGAGTGCAACGAATGTGCAACAATGGCCGCTAGCCCGCAGACATCATTACTGCAGCAAGATCCATCATTCCATTCCATTCAGCGCACACCGCTCAGCGCTTACTGCACTTCGTCATCTTTTGTAGTGCAATAAATCCTCACAGATAAGGATACGCTGAATCTACTCAAAAATAAAAGTGAGAATGGACGGTGTACAACCAAATATATGAGGTTTAAACTTTTTAATATTATAAGATGGAGGTGTGGAGGCATATCTTTGTAGAGAAAGGCCTGATAGAGTGTGTGAAGGGGTATGATCGAGAAGTGATTGAACCTAAAGTAGATAGATTGGAAAAGAATAAAGAGATAAGACGGGCATCCTACATCTTCTTTTAGTAAATTAAATTAAATTTTAGAGAATATCTCAGGAAATAATTACAAAAACAAAAATTCATTGAAATATTTTATTGTTTAAACGGTTTACAATTAAAGAAAAACAATTAAACTTCATAATTATCCTGGTTATAAAAGAGTTAAAACGCTTGGAGCTATCTGTGCTTGGTACTCGTAATTGTTAACTTTGTCACAAAATTAAATACAAGAGCTTTATATTTTATTCATTGTCACAATTTTAACTGCTCGTTAGACTATAGAAAATAGAGATTTCTACTTCCTTTCTCTGCCAACACAGTTTTGCAGTAACATGACTACGGCAAGAATCAGTTACTGCATGAAGTACATATTTATATTTAGTACGTATTTTGAGTTTCCTGTATTATGGACGAAGAAATTCAAAGATTTGTATAAGTCGACCAACCCGCACGGGGTCGGCGTGGTTGACTATGGCCTAGTCACCCCTTAGGGGTAGGCTCCGCGCCCCTCGGTGAGGACGTATAGTAAGCTGGTGATGATATACATTGTGAGGAAAAGCAGCATAATTACGTCCAACTGACCTAATAATTCTGTAGTTTTTATCCAAGATGAATTAATTTGCATTGAAAAATGCTTAAAATGTTAATAAGAATTTATGCGGAGAAAAACAAGCGAGCAATTATGAAAAGAAGACTGCTTACGACAACAATGGAGAATTTTTATTATTGTGCTGCAATTAAACAATAGTAAACTACCGTTTATTCGCTGCCATTAAACAATGCCTCCGCAGAAAATATCTAGAGACGACTCTACTCTACTTGAAGTTTACAACACAATCAAAAAACTTAGTACCAATTCTTTTGGAAATAAATAATATCGTTTTCAATATAATCAGTGATAAATCAATAAATAAATTTACCTTCTCTTACTAATAGAGTGTACGTGTGTTCATAGTAAACCCTCTCTACAACAAAATTAAATTCAAAAAGGATATAATTAATATGTACTCGTATGTAAATGCATCAAAACCGGTAACATCTGACTTCCGGTCACCTCTTCGTTACCGGAAATCAAATGTATTGCATGTTTACATTTTTAAAATATTTTTCTCGTTTTTTCACATCAGGACAGTTGTTAATAAATCTATGTCATCCAATAAACTCGATTTCCAGAAGTATCCATCCTTATTCCTTTTACTTTATTTAAGGTCAGTCCCAAAAAAAAACTCATTTCACTTGCCCGACTTCCGTGACTTTATTTAGCCGTCTTTTCGAAGGCACTTTTTACTAATCGCTTTCGTGCGGTTGAATACAGATTTATTTTATACAATGCATTTTTCATGAAGACTGGCCGATCTCGTCTCAGTGATCGCCGCTTTGGTAACTTCAAAGCTCGGCTCTGTTCGACGGAAGCCAATTTTGGTTAAATTTGTTGCGGCAATAATATTGAAAAAGTATCCATAGAGACAAATGTTTATTAAACACTTTCAGTGCAAACGCGAACAATTTGGGTTTTGAAAACATTTTAGATTTACTAGAAAATCATGAACACAGCTTAAAAAACCTGCACACTTTGAAAAAAAAATATAATAAGAATTCGTCTTGTCTTCTGGCAAATTTATACCCGTTTTCACCAACCAACCCATAAAGAAGTTTTAGATAGGTGTCTTTTTGATTAAGGGACTCCCTAAATCTAACGGATCCCTTGCGGTCTAAAGTAACACTTAACTGCTGGTGAAAACGAAAGTAGTGTTAAGTGACATTTAAAATGCTAAAATTAGCTAAAATTTAGGGATTGTTGGTGAAAACGGCCAATAGTGAACTCTTTTAAGGACCTTGTTATAATTGTTATTTAGATTTCTTTAAAAAGGTTTAAGCGAAAAATAATAGCATATTAACGAAATATATGGCAAAATTTGCGTCCATTATTACAAGTTTTACAATAGTAAGCAGTTAAAGTTACGTAGGCACTGCGAAGTTGAGCTTGAATATGAGATTCATAATAACGCCTGCATGCCATTTAGCAGCGCACTGAATGCGTTCAAGCCGGAAAATTAAAAACTTTAAAAAAATTCTAGGCTTTGCAAATACGAAAACGTCAGTTCAATTGTTGTATCTGTTGAATTTTAACTTAATTTTCACTCACTTAAGTACATTGGACACAGAAAGTTAAAATAAAATTATAACTTAATAAATAACGAGTGGGGTTAACCAAAACTGCAAGCTCTACAAAGCGATTCGATAGCAACATCAGCTATGTATAGAACTGACAATGACGTTCGATATCTAACACGTGACAAGCACATGACTTATCGAATGTCATTGTCAGTTTCAGACATTTTTTGTCGATTTCATCATATCGCCAAACAAAATAAACTTTGGATAGACCCCTGGATTTATTCCATTACATGAATGACAATAAATGCAATGTTTTATTACTTGTTTCAGTTAGATTTATCTTTAAAAAATTATGCGTTTCTTAGGAAATCTCACTTGGATTTAATATTATTTAAGATTAGCAGAGTATTAATTATGTTAATATTAGTAAAGCTTACTAGTAATTACTGACACGCTTCTGCAGTAGTTCTAATTACACCGTCGATTCCCGGTTCACTGCAAACGATTTCCTAACAGCTGTTACCGTCAATTACTGAAAGTGCAATCAACAATATTTGAATTTACTTCATATTAATTAAAACTAATATTTTATTAAATTTACAATTTTCTAAAAGGTAAGATTCGACCCATGTTGGGCTATTATCGGCAACTCCACGACTAGCGCGTATTTTGAGTGACTTTACACATATCTTTGAATTTCTTCGCCGATATGTGCAGGTTGCATCACGATGTTTACCTTCAACTAAGAGCGTTGGGTAAATATGTACATATGAAAATCGAAAATCGAAAAACACATTGGTACATGGCGGTATTCGAACTCGAGACCTGCAGCTTACAAGTCAAGAGCTAAACCCCTAGTTATAATTTAATATTTTAATATTAAACTAGCGGCCCGCACCGGCTTCGAACGGGTGCAAAACTGATACTAAGTACAATGTTGAATTCTCAGCGATGAAAATGTTGACAGAACTCGGACTTATGGTGTTAAAGTTCATTGACCTTATATCCAGCGGTAACGCATCGTACATCGAATTAAAGTATAGTCCCTTTTGCAATATAAACGAATATAGAATGTCGTAATGTAATAAAATTCTTCAGACGCACGTGACGTGTCAGGGCAGGAAAAAAAGATAAATGTCTATGAATAATGGTCAGTCATGAGTCGATAGTGGTCGCCAATATTACATAACGTTTTTTATTTTGTATGAAATTGCAAAAATTATCCAATTCTTATAATAAATTTGATTATTATTTATGTTGATTTGTCTTCCTTTTTTATATTGGAAATACATAATTTTAATCTAATAATCAAAAAAGTTATCTTATGTATAAAAAAATATTACAAAGAAAACTAACTTAACCACTAGGGACGTAATTATAACTTGATAGATTTATCATTTATTCAATTTAATTCTAGACTACGAACACCTTAATAAGGCCTATTGTAAAATATTCAAACCAAGAATGGAATTGTTTTTAAAAACGTCTTAGTATAGTAATTAATTAAGCACAGCTTAACTTACGTTTATTTCGGTGTAGGTACCGACTAGTTTCAGACCTGTTGGGGGCCTTCATCGGGGTGAGTGGACTCTTAGTAAAGTATTTGATATTTCGTCCAGAATTAAAAAAAACATATAAGAGCAAATAATCGTAATAATAACGTTTAAACTGTTACAATGTCAATGTTAACAAATTCTACTTGAAGTAAATTATATAAGGAAGCAGTTTATATTTCGCAATTGCACACTCCCATAGAAATATTGGTTTTCTTTTCACCCCAGTAATAAATTCAACATAAAGGGTCACGCACGAGCGTCACGCACAAAATCTCATGTATTTATTATTTATTTCCCCACATTTCTTTCCAAATTTAGATTTAGTGTTATTTTCGATCGTATTTTACTACAGTCCAAACATTTTTTTGCCGATTCGTAAAAAAGGCAACAAGCTTCTGAAGTAGACTGCAAACTGATTGCAAAATAAAATTAAAGCTTAAAGTTTAGGAGTTAATTACTGTTAAAAACAAAATATAACTAAGTTTTGTAAAGTACATTATGTAATTATACAATTTTATATGTTGTTTTATTTGTATTTTATTAATTTGTAAAAGTAACGTATCGTAATTCTAAATCTGTGGGGATTAAATATTAAAATTAAAATAATTATTAAGTGCAATTTATGTACATTCAAATTAGTGACATAGTAATTATAGTAATCACTTTAATTTAGTATCTCTTAACTCGTTAGGGCTATATTCCACTAATAGTTGTAGTAATAGTCAAATCCGGCGTCAGTCGCTAATGAGCTAGTTGAACAGGTGCCGGCGCAATTAGCTGCAAGTGTTGGGAAATCTATGAAATTACCGATTACCAGTCGCCGAGGGAAATTCTAATAGGATTAATTAAAATTAAGATGACGACTATCGGTTTAATCGTCAAAATCAGTTTAGTTCCATATGTTCCTTTACACTTCCGAAATATTGCACGGTGCAAATTACTTTAGAGCCAGGGGTAGAAAAGTAGTTCATTTTAGTAAATAATTTCGACGAAAAATAAAATGATAGTTTAAGCCCACAAATACCTCTATGACACCCTCTATCACACTATAAAATAAACTTAATTCCTCAAGTCTTCAATAAAGTCAACGAAAGTTTTGAAAGCACGTATTTATTTACATTTTGAGTAGCAACTGGTACTGGTTGTAACAAGAGCGACAGTACGAGCCGCAATCAACCGGCAGCGGCGCAGAGTCCCGCAGGATTAGGTTTCAATCAAGTCGCTGACCGCGCTCCTGATTAATGCATACTAAACAGGACTCTTACTGAACACGGCTTTCCAACAAAAGATTGAAAAACATTATTCATCCTGGGTTTTTTCCATCTCATTTAAAATGTATGGTATTACAGAACGTTTTAACTGTGACAATAATAATACTTTAGTTTGAAATTACGTTTGTTTACTTGATAAATTCTTCAAATGAAGTATGTATGTGTCCAAAATATTAGAATCTTTTTAAGCAAGGAACAACTCCGAACTAGCATATCGTATAAATTTTCAATAAATTATAGGGAATGATTGACTTATATTATCTTTGTAGATTTAACTGAAAAGTTTTTAAAGTTATTTCAAGCAAAGAATATCGTAGTGGTAGCCAGGCTAAGTGCAGCTCGCATTAGCAATGCGACGCCGGCGGACGTCCGCCGCGTTTGCCGACACAACATTCTAACCTCTCAATATCGCAAACATTCTGTCGTTGAAACGTTTATTTTGCATATTAAAGTATCAATTTCATGATACATATATAGAAGCAAGATATCATTTACAATTTTTTTAATGCTTACTATTTTAACGGCCCAATGTTTCTCAAACAAGAGCGTCTTACATGTTAAGTCCATGCTGAAACTCCATATTTTACGGCTATCTCCTATAATTTTGACGCCAGTTAGACTTTAAGCGACGCTTACGTAACGAAGTATTTGAGTGGAGTTTAAACATTCGGTGGTAAGAGTATTAAATGGATTCATCATTAACTAAAGCTTGTGTGAGCAGCAAATGTTATAGTAAATAGAACGAGTAATGATCTGATTGTAGCAAAATGAACACAAACTAAATAAGGCAGTCTTTAACTTTTGGTTGTCTCAAAACTTTATGTAGAGACAAGCACTAATCCAGGGACAGTCTTTGACTTAATGTTTTTGTACAAAGCCTAAACTTTCTAAGCCTATAATTCTCTACTGTCAAGCTTGTACCGATGTGAAAATAGTTATAAGAATTTTATCAGATTTTTTTAACAATGAACATAATCGTTTCAAATTTAACTTTATTTACTAAGCCTATTATAACAATACAGGACATGAAAGAGTTTGAAGCGTCCTTCACTAAATAAAAATGGCAGCAATTAGTCGACAAAGAATAGTTAAACTTAAGATTCGTCATTTAATTGTTTAATACCTATGTGTATTTAAACGCTAATGATTCTTATTTAAAGGCTAAGTAAATTCTTGATTCATAATGATAATTATTTCTGGTAACATCAGTTCCACTCTTGAGTCATCATCATGTATGCTTGCATGGATCTCATAAGATATCTGTGCGATGAAACGTACCCTGTTTTTTACTTTTACTTTTTACCTTTAGATTTGTTTCAGTATTCGAATGAAAGACTATTGAAAAATTACATTTTACAACAGTAAGTTAGTATAATGATATAAAATAACACGATTTAAATAGTGCACGGATCCTTGACTTTCGGTTTCAAGCTTACCTATGATAGTTCAAAAAAGAACGAATTCTTCGAATAATTTGTATTACATAATTTCGGGGCTAAGTAATTTGTGACAAAATATAATTGCCCTGACTACATCTACTTCAAACGGACAAATTGAAAGTGTTAATATATTTTTCACGTTTATGATATTTTGATATCAAAAAATACTTTTTTATATGTTACAAGATAAGCAGTTGAAGTTAGCAGTTGAATACGTGACAATATCATATAGAATTTCAATATGATTCCACGTATCTCACGGTGCTTTAAATTGAATTTCTTTTTCCTCGACGCTTTTTGGTATTTGGCCTTTGAATAAAAACGGAACTTCTTACAGATGTTATTTTATATAATTTGGGTTTATTTCTGTGTTTATTTACAACTTAATTTATACGTCTCTTAACTTGAAATATTAATTCGTGAAGTTGTATTTTATTTAACGGAAATTGCAGTTACAGTGAAAAGTTTTAATGATTTTATCAAAGTGAAGTGATATTTTAAATATCCTAAATATATTAGATTGCGAATCTTTTAAGTCAAGATAATGTAAGTTGTTCATTGAAAAAGATGTTTCAACTGATGTAAAGATACGTACAAAGTATTTTTTTTCTTTTTTGAATAGTTAACAATATTCTTTTGTTATAAAAATCATACTATTTAAGGTATTCCACATCCGTAGCGCAAAGTTACTTGCTTTCATATTCGTTGCAGTGTGTGCATACAATGAGCGCGCCTACAGGCATCATTATGTTGGATACGTGCTCCTTATTATTCCTCTCGGTTGCTATTTGTTAGAATATAAAACCGTGAACGTAGGCGAAATCTTTACTCCAAGCAGAAATTAAGTTTTTGTTATTTTCAACGCATAGTGCACGTTGGTCATAGATCTGTCCACATGACTTGTATGCACCCCTGGTACATTTTTCTAGTTATAAAGTAATATTACATTAAATGTGGCGGGTTGTAAAGCATTTAAAATAAAAAATGAATAAAAACACATTTATTACACACAGAGACACAGATACTAAGTACTATACAACAACAATTAAAAAAAGAAAAGTATAGCAATAGCATGTCGTCATCATAAACGTAAGTTTCCACTGCCGTATAAGTCGCGCCCATTACTGTTTGAAAAAGTAGTTGGAAGGTTAAACACCTCTTTAGGAATTAAAAACATACAATTGTGAAAAAACTATTACTGTATCCATGATCGGAGTGAAATAATTTAAGCAACTAAGCTTTTTCCCTGAGCATTTAAGAGACGGCCGCCGGGCCTCTCAGTTATTTCGCCGCAAGAGTTAAACGAAAATGAAATTCTCTCAATGCGTTACAACTTGAAAATTTTGCGCTTTAATTTACCTTAAATATTTGACCCTTCCATCTCGAGTGCTATGTTGTGAATGTTAATGATTAACAGTTGGTTTAGTTGTTTAATTAAAATAAGGCAGAAGATAATCCAAAAGTATTTTGTAAATGCAGTCTAATGTAAAATTACTTAGAATTACGTATTATACAATATCCTCAAAAGTATTGTATTTTTCCATATAAAGTATTGAATGAACTTTTTAATAGTTACTAGAGTCACGAATAAACGTTTTAGACTTACTAAGGCCTTTCCTATGTTTAAGTGTTTTCTCTAAGCACTTATAGTATACTCAACTTTTCGAGAACACATTTATCAAGACAGCAAAGTAGTAATAAAGTACAATAACTAATGCTAGTATAATAGTTAATTAAATTGAGACGAGTCTGTCTTAACTGTTACTTAAACAATATACACATACATTATTAGACACGCGCTATCTTTGAATGCACTAAGAGCTCTTCAAGGCGGCGCTAATGAGCACGACCATTACCGGTGTGTGCGTACCTTGAAAGTTTCACGACGAAGGGACACATTAGATGCATGTACATTGTACAGACACACGGAAGTACGCTCACGAGACGAAGTTTGCAAACAATGTTACGAAAGTTTATAATGATCTTACGTTTTGTACGTGCACTGTTATAAATGTACTTACTCAACTATGATTATTTTTAAATTAAAATTTGCTAGAAAGTTACTAGACGCATTTTGTGTGAGTGAAATGAATTCACACCACTTTAACTATGATATTCCGAAGAATAGGTGATGCATGACTAGGGTATTTTGACCGATGAATAACCTGAAAAAATACGTTACCAATTTTCACAATAGGAATTGAAGCCATTGAAACTTCGTCGCGTGTATACTAAATCAATTAAAAAGTAAGTCAGTTCGTACAAAATATGTTACTTCGATTTTTTTATTAAATAAAAATTAATCAAACAAAATAATAGATATGAAAACCAATATAAAAATTGCAGGAAAAAACTTCAGCGGTGAGTTATGTCCGGGCGCGGATTCCAATAACGGACGCCGCCTTATATAAAAGCAATGAGTTATAAATTATCTTTTTTCTTTTGAAAGAAAAACTCTTACTTTGCTTTACTTGCTGCATAATTGAGAATGTCTTGGTAGAAATGTCTACGCTACATAAACATTAAGAGTAGGACCTAGAAGATTTAGTTTTAATGCTTCAACAAACTAAGTTTCCCAAGTTTCATTATAAATGTTTTCTGTTTAATCGCCATGTTTTTTACTTCGAAAGTTTTCAGTCAACAGACAATGCCTCATTATTCTAACCCTTTCAGGATTTGCGAACGCGTCTACGCATTAATATCTTATGAAGTTTACACTAGCGTACACATTGTTCCCTCAAGCTTGTGACACTTCACAATGATAAATCTTCAGCACAATTGCCTGAAGAAACCAAACGGCAAAAAGTCGCAAAGACAACCTTTGACAAGCCAACAACTTACGCCTTAATTTTAGACAAATTGATACTTGAAATTGTTAGAAATAAAATACGAAAGTCTAAAACATATTTACAATAGAAATTAAACTACGTAAAGCGACAGAGATATTATTATCAGAAACACTCAATGTAGATGATAAATAAATAGGCTTTACTTAATCGTAAAGAAACTTTGCAGCATTAATCCAAGAACTTAATTCCGACGAAGAAACAACAGTAAGTATTCGAAATGAAGGGGGAAATTTTGTAATTAGAGAAATGAAAATGTAAATTGAAAACGAGCGTAATTTTCAAGTAATCTTCTGTTTAAAATGATTCCTCAGCATTCTTAGCGTCTAAATGCAAATTTATTTGTTATTTATCTGATGTATTTCTTACACCGTAAAAAGAAGCATGGTATCTAATAACTAAAAACTTAGAAAAGAGTAAATTATAAAATGCAGTAATTAATTTAAAACATACAACAGTATTTAAAGATATGTGTGAAGTCTAGCAAACCGCACTGGGCCAGCGTGGTTGACTATGGCCTAGTGACCGCTTAGGGTAGGCTCCGACCCTCTCGGTGGGGACGTATAGTGAACCGGTGATGATGATAATGACGATGATAATACAACAGTAGTCATTGAAAGTAATTTGAAGTTGGGTAGAAATGAAAAACCTGATGAAGCGGATAATAAAAACCTTTCTGGCAAAAAGTAGAATGGCCGTGAATAATGTTCGGTCGTGAACCGAGGTAATGGACACCACTAAATATATCACCGGGCGACAAATAAATTACTTTTAAGGTCGTACAGCTCTGTAATATTACACATACTTAAAGAACGGAATAAAAGAAAGTTAATTTGATACAATAAATTGAGTAATCTAAAATTCTTGTATTATTAAAATCACATATAAAAAAGAAAAATCCTTTATTGCACATACGGTTAAAAATAATTCATTTTTCGTCGTCAAACACCGCTAAAGTTATAAAACAGGATAATACGGTCTATCTACTACCTCTGACTAGTTCTCTAATAAAATCCTTATTAAATCATATTTTAAAAATTACTTTTAGGTACTTCAAAGTTTAACAGTCACAGCAAATGTTTTTGTATAAAAAGAAGCTATATACACACTTCTATGCCTGAATAGTAATTTATTTTGCCTTGGAAATATTTAGTAGTGTCCATTAGTATAGTTCACGACGCGCCATTATTTACGCACATTCTTTGTTTCTCCACTGGCTTTATCGTCTTGTATATTAACTTCCCCATTACCAAATGCCACATTACTTAATATACGAGTAAATAGATGGAGGAACTTTCATTCCTCAAAAAACAATTTAATATTATCACGTTGTAGTTAATTATATTAACACTTTTTCGAAATAGGTTCTGCTAAATATAAGAAAAAAATAATTGAAATACTAGTAAACTGGTATCAAATTAGTAGCTGTTGGGTTGTAAACGTAAGGTCTAAAAGGACATGTATCTAAGGGGGCTACCCAAAATCTTTCGATTGGCGATTACGCTGATGGAATCGACAATAATGTATGAAACTGACAATAACATTCGATAAGTCATGTGCTTGTCACGTGTGAGATATCGAGGGTTGTCAGTTCCATTTTTGATGTTCGGTATCGAATCGCTTTATGGCGCGTGTACTTTGGGTAGGCCCCTGAACCGTTAAAATTAAATTAAAAAATGTTGTTTAGTGGATATTTATTTGTTTCTTAAGTTTCATTTGTAAAGATGAACTATTCTTGCTTCTTTCTTTTGTTTTTAATCTGGACACACTTTAGAAGCAATATGGCCGTAAGTCAACATTTAGTAAGAATTCAGCCGGCGGAAGTTCATAATTGTTTCTCTCACAACTCTTGTTATTCAAATGCTCCGGCAGCGAAGCATCGCTTTCAAAATTGCAAGAACGTTCTTTGTCATAATGAACACCCTCAGGGAAATTAATAAGCACGGCGAGGGGGTTATATCAACTTCTGTTTTAATATTACTAAAACGTGCTTTTCAAATGTAATATAAGATTTGGTAAATCCAAGATGGTTTTGTTCATACGTTTTGTAACTAGAAAACATAAATCAAAAAGTATTTCCCCAGAGTTTTGGACAATATTACATAAAACATAAAACTACAATTGGTATAGGAATATTTTAAACATCAACACCAAGCACGAAACACAGTGGTAACGAAATTCCGAGTGTGATTAGAGCTGTGGTGATAGAGCGAAGTAGTGCTAAGTGAGCTGTACATTAGCATAGCCGCGTCGCCCGCGGCAACCGGCGTCGTTTCCTACAGACGTTTACGTCCCCAACACTATCTAATTTGCCATTGTTAATTACAAACTATATGAGATACAAGCTTATGCTGACAACTTCGTCCACCTGAATTAACTCACTTTCGTCGTTCTTTCGTTGCGCACTTACTGAGTAACTATTTCCAAAATTTTATGTGCTATTCCAGACTATAATATAATATGTGTAATCATCCAGACCAGTTTAGCCAATTCGCAGTTATATAGTAACAAACGTCCATCAATTCGTATAAAGTTTATCCAACAATGGTTTAATTTAAATCTACTTTTATTACCAACTTTCTGTCCTATTTCACCAAGAATTACAACAATTAACAACATAACTCTTTAATCTTTTACTAACTCGAAGATATCATTTATATTTAAAATTTACAACTTAAGATCTGCGATTAACCTAGAACGGAGGAAAGAAACAATGGAGGGTAAGAAATGAGGAGCGAACAATGAGAACGTAACGAGGTCCCAAAGGCGTCCTCTATCTAAAGAATTTAAGAATCCTCTACATAAACACTTCAAGTAAAACTGTAATTAGTAACGACCTATTTTTAAATATAAATTGTCCTATAAAATATTTAAAAGCGATATAACTAACATAATATGAATAGACTCCAAACGAATAGGTTATTATTAAATTCAAAGTGGTTGAAAGGCCGCAAATGGACAGTAAGGAACTTTTTTTATATAAGAAAAGGGGGCAAACGATCAGCGGGAACATCGAGGTGATCAACGACGCCCATGGACATCTGCAATACCAGAGGAACCACAGATGCGTTGCCGGCCTTTCTTCTACCTTCCGGCCGGCCTAACTTCCTAAGTCACATTTAAACGACTCTGAGTGTGACACAAAGTTATAATTTCTGTTTACACTAAGGTAAATATATTAGTTCGTCATAAAAATAAAATTTTATTATTATCTTTATACTTTCTTAATTAAGAGCAATAATGAACATTTCGTAACAAATGGTACACAAAAGGGTACAAACTAGAACATTTAATTTTAATGCAGTCAGCGCACCCCAACGCGACCATTTTAAGTTTATATCCTAAGGGCTCTTCCACCATTATTAATTTTCATGACATTACCTAGCATTGCACTCTGAAAGGGGTAACTTTTGCCAGCCTCAGGTCAAAAATTAGCTATTCACGAGGGTTGACTGTAATTATTAATTTGCAATGTAAATATACAACCATGTCTGATCATAAACAAATGAGCATTTTATCAGGATTCAATTTTATGGTCTCAATAATTTCTCAGTGTGTAACTCCACACACGACGATAGCAAATTATTCAATAATTGTTTACGCTTTGGAGATAGTCCATTTGTTTTAACCAAAAGAGAACACAAAATAGGGACGCGGTACACAAACGAAGCTGTTTTTCATACCACAATAACAACTTACTGTCACATAAAAATGTAAAAAGCAAACAAAAGCGTCATCCGTGTATTTTTTATAAAGCTGTATTATTTACACCCAGAAACTATTTTCCGTGAGCGGCAACACATAATGCATTGTTTTTTTTTACAAAAGGGAAAATATTTTAGCTCCCTACAAAGGCTGCAGCTCATTATAGTAAGCCTTCCTTGTACGCGTTACTGCATTAATATCGTATGCAGTTTGTGCAAACGACCAAAGATACGAGACACGTATGTAAC
>QDHC01000091.1:548545-613594 GCA_013186455.1 Papilio dardanus tibullus | reverse complement strand
TTAAAAAAACGGCAAGCCTAGAGAATGCCAGTCAAGAAAAATTGCATTTTAAAACGTGGCCGACTGAATCTAACAAACTTCTGCTAAAACATAAATACGAGAAAAGTGTATTTTGTGCATAGATATCGTTCAAAGAATAGACAGGAGCTTATCTATGTAATGACAAATTAAATATTTTCTTTCTGCATAAACATATAATGCCACTTAGATAAAGAAATCAATTAAAGATTTTGATTTTCCCTTGCTTGTACATTTCTTAATAATGTGAAAAATGAGTATGCAGAATTCATTATCTGGAAATAATCAAAATATTATTATCTCTGTTTCTTTAGAGGGTAAAGAATGTGAAAATACACGTCTATGAATAGAGTTAAAAATTAAGATTACTTACCGATGAAAAAGTAACCAGAGACAGAGTGAACATCTTCCCACCAGTTATTGATATTGGTCTGTTTGTTCTTTCGACGAACAAACGGAGGTTGCTTTTAAATTTTCGAGATCTATATGGCCAGTTACAACTATAGGCAGCTTGGCTTAACAGACAGCTCTGTTAAATTATGTAAAAAAGTTTAAAAGAGCTAATTATCTCTTAACGTCCAATCTGAAGTAGTAGTTAATATTTCTTACCTTTTCAATTATTTTAGTTCCAAACCAACATGGCACCATTATTTGTATCACCATAATAAACATGTAAGTTGCGAGAAAAATGTAATATTCGTTCGCAGCTGGCTAAAACAATTATGTATTTAATTTCCAGGCTTTTGTATATGTAAAGAACAGCACAGTTTTACTAATGATTTCACTGGAGACCTTCCTACTAACAATTTGTCTTTTTTTTGTGTTTTTTTATGGTAAAACATATTTTGTAATAATGTAATACTTACCAAAGTAAATCTAAACAAGCACACGCATATAATAGATGAAGCCATGCCGAATTGAAACAACAGCGTGATGTTGAAAGTATTTTGGATGAGACTACAAAACCTGGAGAAGAAAGAAGAAAAGAAAAAAAGAAAAACTAGAAATATTATATTTAAAGAAATATATATCGAGTTGATTTGGGCTAAATTTTACGTCTGAATAGTTTTATATTAAACTTATTACAAATATTGATTTATAATTAATATTTAAAGGCAGTGGAACTTACTTGCATAGTTCATCGTAATGAACGATAGCTTGATTAAAATTATTGATAATATTTATTTCGTTTTGAATTCCATCGACGTATTTTTCGCGAGTTACATATTTCGATTGGTCAGTTAAATTAGTAAGTGTTTCTTTTAAAATATCTAACTGAGCAATTACTAATATTAATATCCCCAAGAAAAATGTGTCTATATTAAGGTTGGCAAGCATATGAAAATAAATTCCAACACTTTGATACAAGTAGAGTGGATAAATAAATCTTTGCTTGATCTCAATTGATAAGAAGCTATAGCTGCAAATGGGCAGTTCCGCGGACTGTTCCAAAAGCACACGAGTGATAAAAAAAGATATAATGTGCGATAGATTGGAAGTAAAAGACACAACTGCGACTATCTTCCAATACATGATATTAAACCTCTTTGCATTATTCAGTATTTTAATTCCGTTTTTACTTGACGGAATAAAAATTGAACATTCTAAAACTTCCAGAATTTTTCTAATATTGTCACGCATAATCAGAAAAGTCAACACTTTCGATGTTACTGCAATCTCAGTGAAATAAAATATCATTTCTTCGATAAAAGCATCCAATTGAGACGGTAAGAAATAGAAATTGATGGTCAGTAATATATCATAAAAGATAATGAAGACTAAAAAAAATATTTTACAATATAAATTGTAAATAAATGTTATTTTACGATAAGGATATATACCTAAAATTTTCCAAAATTTCATATTGATATTAAAACAATCGATTTGCTTAAAAATCTGCATTCTTAGTAACAATCCGTTTTTCTTATAACTTATAACTCTGATGACTGAATGTTTACACGCCTTTATATAGATTCTAACTACAAAGAAATACCTTTGACTTGTTATTAACAGCAGCAAACGTTTATATCCAATTAAAGGAACAAGTACGTTAGAATAAAAGAGTTAAATTAACTGCAATTTATCTTTACAAGTGTAAAACTTTCACCTTGCAAGAACAAATGACAAAGGATCTTATTTAAAAGAATAAATACATTTTGAAAAATGCTTTAATTCGTTAAATTGTTGTAGATGTTATTGATCCACGGCTAGGTCTACATCTAGGTCTACGCTACGGCTAAGGCTACATTTATTGTTTACGACTAAGTAGTTAAGATGATGTCAACAGTGTCCTTCTTTTAAATTAATTTAACATTTACATTTACAGATAATAACTTAGAACGTACTAAAGCCGTTAAAAACATTATTTTATACAATGACTGCGGTAACAGTACGCAAAGTTCCAGAGTTTATCAAAATTGCGAAGGCAAACTTTGAACAGAAAGTTTCAACACATCTTCCATAAATCACATTAAAGCATACGAGTTTAGAATAATTTAGTACTAAATAATATGTAAGATTCAGTGCGACATAAAGTTTTTTTTCTCAATCAGTTCTTATAACTATAATCAGTAAGTATTTTCCTCGTGGGCTTCGCCTGTCGAACTATTCGAACATGTCGTCATCACAGAATCTTAGAAAGGCTGAGGGATAATAACTTTTAGTATGAATTGTTCCAGCATAAGAAACCCATATTAATATGTTTATCATTAATATTTTTTTGCATTTGTATATCAATAAATATTTTAAAACATTTTTATGGCTCTAACTTTAACCTGTGAACAGAAGAACAAAATAACAACGATTACTTAAAAGGTTAAAGGTTTCGACCCATGATGGGCTCCATTTTCCGCAACTCCACGACTAGCGCGTATTTTGCGTGAATACACATATCTTTGAATTTCTTCGCCGATATGTGCAGGTTGCATCACGGTGTTTTCCTTCAACTAAGATTACTTATCTGTGCTATGATAATGGTTTGACAGCTAACGTCAGAACTGCCAAAACTGCTGTGATTTATTTAGGTTATTTGAAGCGCGGATTCAAATAAAATCAGTCTTTATTTTATCTTATTCTGTACAAATACCTAAAATGAGATTCATCATAAAAAACTATACCACTGGCTGTGAACGTGTTGGGATATTAACAGAGTTCCTCAAAAAGACAACAGCTGTGATAGAAACTCCGACGGCGGCTTTTCTTACGCAGGTGCATTATTTTTTATTTCTTAAGTCTTAGTAAATAAGTTATGAATATGAATTTTATAATCAACAAAGGTATTTATAAACTGAGAGGTACCTCCAATACATTGGATTTATTATTATGTACGCGCAAAAGCATTATTATAATATTAGTCATCTTCTCAGAATTTGTATTAGCCGGAACTAAACATACTCTTTAACAAATCTCCATTTTAATTTTAACGTCTATTCTTAATATTGCTGCACGATTAATAATACCTTTTAACACACCTCTCTTTTCTAATTATGTTCTTTTACATAAAGATCACTTTAGACATCATTATCCTTGTTATGACTATCCAAAATACTAACAATTCCTTATTAATTTCAGGGTGGCAGTGTTGTACATCTGACCGCAGAAGTATTGTCTAAAGTGTGTCCTAACTCACATATATTATGGGTGCCTTTATCAAATTCAATACATTTAGAGCATGGCTTGAAAGCACAAGGGGAAGGCTTAGCAAAGTTTGCAGGCTTGCAAGATTATTTCACTTGCGTGACTTTACAAAATATGAATGAAAAAACACCATCGGGACATTTTGAAAATGATAAGGTACCGTTGTGGACGAAGCATGGCAAGATAATGTTAACAGCTGACAGGTGATTCATATTTCTATGCAATGTAATCCCGAAAATGTTAAATAAATTAGCATAGATAGAAAATTCAACCTTCAATTAAGAGTAGCCAAAAATCTTTATAGTATTTTGAAATATTAAATGAGACATGATGTAATTTTATCAGCCATTTACCATTTTAAATTAAATGTATATACACTCTTTTAAGATAAAACTTGAATCTATATTAGTTGTGTAATGTCAAGTTCAAAAAAAAAAAAATTCCAGATATATGGATCTAATGGAAGTGTTCAAACCAGACATAATTTTGGCGATTGCAGATGGTCGTACATCACTCGCTGAGGGCTCCAAGAGAATATTAAAATCCATTGAAAGAACTACAAATATGTTGCATGTATGCATCAAGAGGTATAAAGAATCCAAAGAGCTACAGAATAGTTGTCTTGTAGGTTTGTATATCTTTATTATATTTTCTAAACTAATTGCTATTAAAAGTTATTTAAGAGACAATTTTAGCAATGATTCATCATGAGAAATTTCTTTCTCTTTTTTCATACATTTTTAAAATTTCTTTACTTTCATAAACTGATTACATATTTGTGAATTATATATGCAGGGTCTAAGACACATCACACTGCGGCTTTATTAGACCAAGTTCACAATAAAAATGGAGATTTTGCATCAAAGTACCTCCATTTTTATCGAGAACTCTGTCTAATGAAGCCCGGGGTTTAGTGATTATTTAAAATAGTATTTTTGAATTATTTAAATTAACTTTCCAGGTGTTGTGGTCGGCGCTGGGGTACCAAAGAAATGTGATATTAGTATAGAACATATTCTAAAACATAAAGATGTTCTCGGTGGAGTGGCTATTTCGGGTTTAACTGATGGAAATGAGGAATTTTCAATGGATCATTTCCAACCATTAGCTGAAATATTTAAGAGAGTTGGGGTAAATTACACTATCAATGTTTTTTTTTTAATTTATAAGATGGCAAATGAGCATTCGGTTATCTGGATTCGCCAAAGTAGTGAAGTAACCTACCTACCGATTTACCTCTAATCAACAGGGTTTGGAATAAGTAGAAACATTATCATTCGGTCGTTTCCATGATATTTTCTCTTGTAATTATTTGTCTTACCTATTGTCCTATTATTTTCATTAGTAAATTGCTAATAAAATGCCAAAAAATATCAAATTAGATTTTTCTTTTTTTAACTTCTGTATTTTAATTTAATCTAGAATGCTTTTATTTTCAGGATGCTATACCCAAGGAGTTATTGCGTATTGTTGAAGGTTGCTGGGATCCCGCTGTCATACTGACAGCTGTGGAATGTGGTTGGGATTTGTTTGACAACTCATACGCTGTCAAATTGACAAACTTGGGCCAAGCTTTGACACTTAATTTTGATGTGACAAGTGATATTGACAATGCTTATTTGCTTGACCTTAATGATGAATGGTAAGTCAGAGAAATATTTTAAATGTTTTATTTCTAAATGGTATTTATGAAATTTTGTTCTAAAGATTTTTTTTAATCTATTACATAATGTCCTGCTTTCTATTGCTAGTAATTTATTTGTTTACTTTTCTTAGAGTTTAATTTGGAATTAAGTATAGGTGTTCTTTTTATAATAATTTGAATGCCACAGGTTAAAATGAAATTATGTTATTTTATTAAACTAGTTACTAATATTTTTTTTTCCAGTTACAAAGATCAATTTGTTCCAATATTATCTGGGTGTGAATGTCTGGCGTGCAAGCAACACACGCGGGCGTACGTCAGACATCTTCTCAACACGAGGGAGATGTTGGCGTCCGTCTTACTGAGCATGTAAGGACTTATTGCATTTTGCTATTCAAGTTTGCAGGCGTTTTTTATTTTCTTCTTAGATATTTTTTTGTTTTTTTTTATTATATCGTACTTTATACTAATTTTATCAATGAAAGTTTGGATGTAAGATACTATCTATCTATAAATCTGCTTGTCACAGATACTACTATTATAAAGAGAGAAAATTTGTATTTTTGTTTGTATTGAAATAACTCAAGAACTACTGGGCTGATTTCATAAATTCTTTCACCATTAGAAAGTTACATTATCCCTGGGTAACATAGGCTATCTTATATTATTTCATGCGGACGAAATCGCGAACAACAGCTAGTCTATAATAATTTTGATAATAGAATAGTTGTTATTGTTAACAATTAACCTATACAATCACCATTGATATAGATCAAACTTTAATAAGTGAAAGAAATCTACTCTATTTTTTTTATTTCAGCCATAATTTGCATCACTTCGACCAGATGTTTTACCACGCTCGTCGACATATTAATTCCAATACATTTGACGTTTATAAGAAACATATTATCAAACAATACGAATCACATACGATTCAAGTTAAATCGGAGTCTATTGAGTCTGTGAAAATTCCTCAAGTTAAAAAATCTAGAATAAATGAAGTAAGCGATACTTATACAAATAGTACCTAGTATTTACTACATTATTAGTACTTTCAGAACATTGGAAATTATATTTGTATCAGTACAAATACTTGGTAGAATTAAAGTACAATGCTTAGAATTCTGCTTGAAAATTGTAATTTTTCGAATGTAATTTGAATGTCACATAGACATAGTTGATTTGTCTGAATTTTGTTGCATATTATGTCTTTTTTATATGTAGTTCATCAAATAAGAATGAAAAAAAAATCCTAAATATGCTCATTTAGAGATAGTTTCATATATGCTATGAATGTTTATTGTATTCCTACGGCTCCATTAGCCCGAGTTCGCGATATAAATACAGTTTTTATGAACGGAGACCAATATATTAGTAAAAATCACAAAAGTTTAAGGTTATATAATGGTGATTTTGATGAGGTATGAAAATAGAATAAAAAATAGTTTAGTATTATTGTAACATTTCCAAAGCTTTTTGTTAATTAGTTTTTCTTAAGAAGAAATAATGTGTATTACATAGGGCATTTTTGACTATGTAATATTTTTAGGTTTAGAAGTTAAATTACAAGCTTTTTAGTTGTAATTAGTTGAGTTACATATTTGTATATTGTGTATTTCTTTATAAGGTTAATTTAAGGAATAAAACATCCCACTTACTAGGTTTTTTCGTCAAGCTTTTATTGGACAGCTAATTCATTTAAAATAAGTAGTTTTAGTAATCATTTTGCATTATATGTACGCTAATTTCTTAATAATAATATGAAAATGGAAGTTCCGTACCGTAGGATCGTATCACGTAGGACCAATGTTTGTGCTGTGCATAAAAATAGTTTGGTTATATCATTTTGCTTTTTAAATGTTTATACCAAAACTTTTTTTGTCGATTAGTAAAGAGCGATTGAGAAATTTTGTATTTTTTTTTAAAGTTATTCCTTTCACATTTCCTATACTGTATTGTATATTATAAGTAGAGGCACGGAAAATTCGCAAAAAAAAAATCACCAATTTCGTCGTCTGAAACGAACTTCACTCAAGTTCAATTGGCGCGAGTCGCAACTCGGGCGATACGATAATTAACAATCCATCATACGAACACTACCATACATTTCGCATTTATGTGTAATTTTCGCATTTATTCGCATCTATTTCTTAAATACGAAATTTCCGTGCCCTTAATTATAAGCAAATGTGTAGATCATAATTTAGATCATCACAGCTACCATATTGGCTGTACTATTTTCCATACTATTGATAAATAATTAGGTTAGTAATATATCAAAGCAAGTTGTTTAGGGGTATTGAATTAAAAAAAACTACATAACACATTTTACATAATAATTTTAATGATAATATTTACACAATAGTTGAGTGACGACACTTATTGAGCTACGTATATCGTATGAAATGTGCATCAAGTATTAAATGTATATAGTAATTGTAATATATTACCGAATATCTATATTTAAATAGATTAAGAGGATTTGGCAGGATTTTGCTCGATTAAATTACATTCCAATTCAAAAGCAACCGTTACAAATATAAGTAAATATATTGTTGGATAGCAAAACACAACCTTTACATAAAATATATAAACATTTAAAACTGTAGTATATAACTCTCTTCATAAAGTATATAATGAAATAAATACAATTTGCGCATTTACATTCACGACTTACTACTATAAATTTCTACAATATTTTAAAAAAGACATCAATTTGTTGGCGCATTAGATTTGGCACAGAAATTATAACATCGCAGTCTACCTCTAACATTCATAAGCCAATTTAAAACAAATTTTAAAGCCGTAATAAATAATACAAGCGAACACAGGAAGTTAAATAAATATTATTTTTTCTACATAATTTAAGTGTATAATACATCCGCCGATAAATTTCTTTGTATATTCAATTAAATTTCTTCTAATAAGTACATTTTATCTACAATGAATACAAATAAAATATTCGAATTTATAAATTATTTCGATTAACAGATTCAATTTAAAAGAAATTGAATACAAAAGTTGTATAATTAATTTAAATAATGAATAGTAACTGCCATTAACTCATTGTTCTAATCTAAACTATTCACAGTCTAAATATGAGAATATCACATCTACCGAATGTGCGATATAAAAACTTATTCAATTGTACGTATTCGTAAGACATCAAATTTTGACAGCAAACACGGTCGCCATTTTGAAAACCATATCGTTACGACACGGAATAACAAACAGCGACCAATTTATCTGTAAAGTGGCGAAAAATGAAACTAAAAAACTTAATGACTTCTGTTGGAAGTCGGTTAAAAACAGTTAGTATTCGAAATTCAAAAGATGCGACAGTGGCGCCACTCCACAGATAACTCGGTCTACTGTATAGTTTTCTTACACTACCCGCTAAATCTTTTGGGTGAAGCACTATAAACATTGGTATGTTCCTTTCACTGGTTTAATCACATTTCCAGTACCAACACACTGTCCGTTGTTTTCTTTTCACATTTAAAGATATTATTATAAACTGAGTGCTGCATCTGGCACTATACGTACTCGTTCGTACCGGGAGTATTAAGAGGTTCTTGTGCCTGGAAAGAAAAAACATAATTAGTTTTTTACGTATATACTTTATCTGCTGATGAGTTCTTAACTACGTATAACCTTACACGACTCTACAACAAAGTAATTATTGTACTACACTTGATTTATTATTGTTGTTACTTAAAATGTCATTTAATAGCTACATAATTTATAAACAACATTTGGTAGCAATAGTATGGCAAAGATCAGATATAGTTTAAGTTGGTTTCTGAATAAAATGTGTACTTTTATTTTTTTAAACTACATTTTGTCGTATTCATACTCACCATAACATACTCGCATGGATACGCGTGTAAAATAAAAAAAATATTTCGCAGTAAAATATTACAAATACTTGCAATTGACAAAATCAACAGCTCTCCAAAGGGAATATTTACAGCGTTACACTAAATTTTAATACAATTATTTGGCAACTATCATTTAATACTGATACGGTAAAAATGTTGGCACATTCATTTCGCCACAATACTTAAACACTAAACGAAAATACTCTATCCTTATAACGATCCCTAACAAATATAACTCTAAATACATCCAGTTTAAAATGTCTTAGGCAGACCTTACACGTGTTTACTGTTATCCTATAGAAATTTTATATACAATATGTCTGCTCTGGGGTCTTTTGTTTGAATAAAAATTGATATTAGAGATAAAAATTTAAGAAAATTAACATAGGGTCGATCATCTTAGTGTTAACGGACTTATCTAAGACTGTTTTGTATGTTGAGTGTGCATTCCATAGCGGTGAGTGCCCTTACCTCTTCGCCCACGGTGCTGGGGTAGAGCTTGCTACCCGGCGCGTACCCATTCTGCTCTAGAGCGAATTGGTTCTCCGTTGTCTTCCTGTACACCGGGTTGTCGAAGTTCATTGAAGTGACGTTACGGTGCATGTAGTGACGGTACATTACCACAATGATCTGGAAAACAAAATTAAATTGTTAAAATACTTCGATAGTAGGGTTAGCATAAAGGTCATTGCTAAAGCCAAGATCCATGATTATATGGCTATTTGCAAATTACGTACAATTGTGATTTTTATAAGAGGAACAAAAAGGAGTTAATTTAATATTAAACACCAACTACGTGTTTAATAAATTAACTTCTCTGTGTTCCTCTTATAAAAATTGAATTAAAACCGTTAATGCTTATTTTTTTGTTTGTTAAGTAAATCTGTTGAAACATGTTTGTAAGGCCAACAGAGTCAACTTTAAGATTATTAAAATTAATAAAGACGTAAACAAGGAAACTGAACAAAGATTTTATTGATTATAACATTGTTTCTTGTTACGAAAAACATATTTACGTTAAAAAATCTTCGTACTTGTAATGTCATGTACATTCAATTATGAATATGTTATTTAATTTTTCAATCTTCGTAAGTAATTTCGATTAATTATGATGTATTTTGACAGTATCTAAAGCTCTTTGTCTTATTCCTAATCTGGAATTGCCTTGATTAAATTGCGAAAATTGAAATCAATTAATGTCCAATTAGACGATTGAAGTAATCGATTCATTACTGATAAGCTATCAAATTAAACAGAGAGGCTTTTTAATCATCAATGACATGTTGTCCAATGATAAGAGTAGTTGGAATATTTCGTATTACCAATTAATCATAATACAGAATTATGTGGGTACATGATAATTATTTTCCAAAACATTTCCGTGGAGAATTAAAGATAGCTTGTTCGAAGACTTGATTTATAGCTCAATAATTTGACGTTGACCTCGTATGTACAGGACTTGATGTTCGGTCGCCTCAATCAAACTTGGGTAGAACAAGGACGAGTCGAAAGTGAATGCAATCAACCATTCGTGTACTGAATATTTTTGCATGACGTTATACTATTTGTTTATTCAGTTTTATTAAGTAGTTCTACTAAAAACTATCGCTTTCGATAGCTCGAGTGACCTGCAGACTATATGCTTTATTGTATTTATAATATGCATAATAATTTATGCATTTATCGTGTTTCCCTAAGAAAACCCACATGTCATATTGGTTAGGAATTCCACAGACATATGATAGTCTCTAACCCTAGGCCTTTACAATCTTACTTTTATCGCGAACTCGGTCTAATGAAGCTAGGGTAAAACCTATCAATCAGAATGTCGGTTTTTCAAAACGTTGTTATTGAAATATAAACAATATTACGTTGTCTACTGTGTTGGAAATAATATTTTAAAACGATTTTTAACAGACAATTTTCCGGATGGAAACAGCAAATGTCGCGGGTTAAATAGAACGATGTTATTTTAGCAGACCTAAAAATAACTGGTAATCGTCTAGTAGTTGAAATATGCTAGTAAGCATTATCTTTTTTCCCCTGTAGTGCTTTAAAAATATTTGTGCTTGAGTTACTGAGTAAGAATTTGAAAAAAGTCTATACGAAGCGAAAAGTTTGTGAATCTCTGATACAGATTAATGAAATAATATTTACCAATGCAGCAAGAATAACAACTCCTGTAATGACTGCTATCACGATGCCGGCGACAACGCCCGCGTCGCGCCCGCTCGATGAGATTCCAGTGTTGGTCTTTGGAGTTTCAGGTACAGCTGTTAAAAGAAAATAAACTAAAATTAGCATGAATTTATACAACTACAATAAGAATACTAAAATTCTGGGGAATGTTTGTACTATTTTAGATACGCCAAGTAATATTCCTTTACAATTGTATTAAAGCTAATCTTACTTGGGTACTTGATAATACGCTTTATTATAATTAATTAATACAATATTTTTTGCAGACAAATGCTTGGAGGCAATATAGTTTTTGCATTCAAATAATATTCAAAAATATTTTTTGTTCTTATTAGTGAATATGTTAGACACACGCTGCACAAAACCACCACCATTAACACACAATGTTATAAAGCGACAGAAATAAAGACACAGGCAAGAATGTATTTTTAATAATACCCTCTAATTACAAACTGTAAATAGTGAAAATGTATTCGGAATATAAGTTTTAAAACAATGACGAAAAAGTATAATTTCAACTAAGTAATTATTGCACATAATTATAATTAGAAGCAAAAAAAAAACACTTTGTATCTTTTATTTTATTTAATTAATACGTGGGAACCAGTATTATAGTTTAGAAAAGATGCAAGTGTGGTTGCCGCGTCCTTCGAAGTAGTGTCACGTTGCCAAGCTGAGTGCTATTGTTACATTCAAACACCACAGAAATCGCTTCAGTTGTATAGCAAAGACTAGTAATTGTAATATCATAATACTAATTGAGAAAGTATAAAATGTGCGTAAAAACGTTTTTTTTTTCGTTTTAAAGAAATAAGAATAAATAGTTATTAGTTTGGTGATTGTGATTGATTTAAGAATTATGAGAATTATCGGAGGAGGGAGTAAAGATATTTAGGAGGGTAGATAGTATTAGTGATAGTTCCAAAATAGATTTATTTGTAAAAAATATTTTATGGTAACTTTCAGTAAATATTATAAGGACGAATGGATTTGTTGGAAGAAGTAGCTTTCGAAAACACGATGACGAATCGAAAGTATACAAATTTATCAGATCATATAATTACGATTTACAAAAAAGGTGTAGATAGGAAGTTACACGAATAAAAGTAATGTTAGGTTTGCGGAATAAGTGAGTGGAAATGGAATATATTTAGAGCAATGAGTACAATGCATAAATCCAGGAACACAACAACAATTGTATGAATGAAACTCCCAAAGCGTGACGATCGCATCAAACTGATGTCAGACAATGACTAATACATTTTCCCGATTTTGATTTAGAATTAAATTTTAAAGCTGAGCCTATTACGGTTGTTACGAAAACATCAAAAGTTCCACCATTCACATTTAGTAAGTTAGTAGTTTATTTACATAAGTATTAATGCATGCAGTTCTCAATGAATCTGTATGTCTTCTTTTTTTACTTTAATATAATTATTAATTATGTATTTATACTTTACCCTTAATATTATTAACTATCACATCTGGCAAGTATTGCCTCAGTCTTTCCAAATTGTAATGAAATTCTTTAATGGGCTCCTCGGTTGCATCTGGTATCCTGTCCAGAGCGACCCCCTTCAAGTAAAGGTCAATCAATGGTTGATTTTTATTTTGTAATTCCTTCTTATCGCTCTCCCAGTACGCCTTCATTGGCTCGGAATTGGCGTCAGTGGTGGGCGTAGGTTCTTCGACGTCCGTCTCCTCCGTGGAGTCTATTACTTCTCCGATGGCACGTCCCAACTTCAAGAGAAGGCCTAACCCTTCTCTTTGTAAATTCACCATATGTGATAAACGTGCCGTTTAATGGTCCCCTTTCAAAAGCGTAAGTCATCAATTTGTTAAGTAGGAACTTGGCATGCCCTGTAAATCAATCAACGTTTCCCGAATTGAAGACACACAGATATTGAATGCACATTCACATCGTACGTGTTAGTAGGTGGTGAGAGATGAGGTTATGTCGGTTAGAGCCGGTTACCCAAGTTGTAAAGTGATGTCGATGCATGATGCCATCTTATCAGTTTTAAATGTTTCAAGTATCAACCCATTCCGTGAAGCACCCACACGTCCAAAATTGTGGTGACACTTTATTTTTGTAAATACCTTACTTTGAAAAACTAAAAACTTTCACTTTTTAGTCCAAGAAATAAAATCACGGTCACCGCAACATTGAAACGAATATAATTATTCGGGATAGGAAAAAGTTTAACTGAATTAACATGGATAAAGGATATTGAATACTCACTGGTTACAGGTTTTTCGTGAATAACTATTGGTTTATTTGAACCATTTCTCGGTTTATGCACCTCCACATCTGGTTTTATTGCATCTGTAGATTTTATTATAAAACAACTTTTATAATGGTCCTTGATCTTCGGTATTGTTTACAAATATTAGGGTGATTAGACGATCACAGGAATTTATCAACTGGCTTAACTTATACACGTCTGTGTCGGGCGACGAAATGAAACTAAATGACAGACACACCACAAGCCCGCGCCGAGCGCTATTCGCCAATGACGTCCCCATCTCTTCGACTACGGCCATTCCCCGGCTGTCAATTTAACTGTGTGCGATACGGCACGCACTCACCGTGTGATGCGTTTACGCAATATTCGACTATGTTATTAAAAATACACCCATGTTTTTTTCATCTAATAAACAGTTGTTTACAAAAATTGTGGTTAGCTTAATTATGATTCTACCTGTATTTAAATATACTATGCTACGATTGTTTAATTATATCAATTTATACAAGAATTATTTTAATAACATTTGTAAAAATCAATCAATGTCAGATGTTGTCACTGAAATAATTATTATTTAATATACTTATTGAGTCCACGTGTAACATAATTTTATCGAAGAGTTACACGCGCGCGAGGTCACACCTACTCGACGCCGAGAGCGGCGAGCCGGATCGCGCGCCTATTGACTAACGAAAGGTGGCGTGATGTGACGTCACGTCACCTTACAGTCTACAACTGCACGTTATTGGTCGACAGCAATGTGGGTAAAATTGTTCTTTTTGTAACTTCTGAGTATGTTGTGGAATCCTAACGATGTAACGATTCCCTCATATGAGACGAACAAATCGATACACGAGACTGAATGAAAGATATCTACGTTTAAAATTATATCAACTGTTACATAATAGATAACTATTATAAAACAGTTTGAGTATATGTTTTATTTGTAAATAATAAATATAAACGAACGCCCGAGAAATGTCTGGGGTCAGTCTGGACGATAAATGCACGTTTTAATAAACATAATATTTATAGGTATCTACTTTACGTACACGCTACGAGCCGTTATCTGTAATACTACTCAATTACTATATCAGCATTCAACATACGATATACGAGGTGCAATTGTAATATAAACAATGACTAATGATTCCTAGACATCGTTTGTACCTGAGCCGACAAATAAGTCGACCAATCAAACAGGTTGATTTTATGCGCAGATGTGTTCACATTAGTTTTAGTTGTGACGATGAAAATATCATACGATGTGATGTCATAGGCTGACGTGTTTCTCACGCAATAAACTAATCAGCCAGTGGTATTTTTACGGACACACACGACCTTGATGTAATGGAAAAAATGCAGTAATGAAAAATAGTCAAAAATAAAACGTATAGACTAAGTAGCATTTATTGACTATAAATAAAATCTGTGTATCATTTTTTTAGATATCGATATAATCTGTAGGGGCTTTGCTGCAATCCTTCTTAGAGGTTTGCAGTTCATTCAAATTGTGGTCTATTGACTTGGTAAACGTGTGATTTGAGATATTATTGTCAGAGGACTCCTTATTAGGACTCCGAATATTGTTGTCTCGACGTTATTTCCAAAATATAAGCTTATTTTATAAAGCTGAATACTCGCCATACTGTTTTTATTAATCTTGTAAGCAAGGGCGTCCCAGCTTTGGCGCCAGGAGGCGGTCACATAGTCGTGGTCGGGTCAAGAGCTTATTATTTATTTTTGATAACAATAGATACAAGTAAAAAGGTAGGTATTTTATTAATGTACGTAAGTACTGGACATACAAATATTTATTCTTTGTTTTATTCTTGAAAAATTCAACACATCATAACTCATCTGAAATTGCAGATGTCTATGGGCAGCGGTCGCTTCGAAATTTCAGTGAATCCAGGTGGCCGCTTGCTCGTTTGCCACTTTATAACATAAAAAAAATCTTGGACATATACACGTACATATTGCAGCTAAGGGGAAGGGAGGTTCACGATCCCTATCCGCTGTTGCTTGTAAGCCAATTTAGAAAACTGCATTCTTATGTAGTTGTTCCAGCACCGACATCTGTCGGTGGTTATTACACTCAATCAACCTGGGATGCAAAAGGTAGTTAATAATAAACTTCAGGTAATTTCTCGATGTCATTACGTGGAAGTGGAAGGTCGATGGACGTCCCAAGGCTAGCAAGCTCGCTGTTATGGCAGTTCAACATGCATTTTTATACGCCTAATTTTGACATTAAGCTTCTACTGTCTTAAATATATATCAAAATGCGTGAAATGTAATTACTATGTACTAGTATAATATTGGTGGTTTAAAATACAATTAAAATGTTAAACAGAAAACAAATAACTGAATAGTAACTGCTTGTTTACAGATTGAATAGAATCTACAGTAACTACGTCAAGACGAATTTATATTCTTCTAAGTTCAAAGGTCTTATAGTTATTGTAATTACTCGTAGTATACGACAACTTACTGCTTTGTTCCGTTTATAATAGCAAAGTCTTTGCGCAATAACAATTTACTTTATACTTCACGTTCTAGCAAATAGAGCAAACGCCTAAACTTTTACAGGTCCAAGTATCATCATTCGACAAAATGCCCAACACTGGAATATTTAAGATAATGCCTATTCATTTTGTAGATAAGTATGTACCTATTCAAAAATTGTATCGTACCATAAAATATTAAGTTACATTAGCTAATCGCTTCATGTTTTACGATGACTAATAAGCAGAATGCAGTTCTAATCATCAAGGAATGCAAGCGGTACTTTTATGAACGGAATATTGAATCTGTCCCGTCGCTAAGTACCATCGCCCTACGACGTCGACAATTAATGTCTTTTTTATTGACCCCTCTCAATTGTGAGCCTATTAACAAGATGTTCTCCGAATGTATTGATTGTTATATCATGCGTGAATCGAGAGAACATACTTGAATTATTTCGCTTATTACGCAAGTCGTTGGTTGCTCACTAAGGAAGACTAACGCATGTTAAAACGTCACTTAAATTAATATTTAAGCGTCACTTAAAATGTAATTGGTGTCAAAATTAAACGAGATCGCTGTAGAATTTGGAATTTAAGCGTGGACTTAACATGAAGACGGTCTTAAATATTTGAGTGATATTTGTAAATTCGGCCGAAATAGTAAATTAATAATTGTAGAATATTGTACTGTAATGAGGAATTGTTTATGTAACTTGTTTACCACGAACTATAAAAAGGTCAGGATCACAAGCCTAAGTCAGATGCAAAAAACACCGTAATAGATATTTTTTCTCAATGTATTATTTGTGTAAACATATTTCATCTATGTAGAAATTTTGCTGAGTTCGATATATGCGAAGAGTTTAAAATAGATCCAGTAATGAGAACGTCCAAGCGGTTATCTCAAATAGCTAATTATTTTTGTAACATAACTCTTGCTACGGAGACTTGTAGCGCCCGGGTGGTCTGCTGATCTATTTACCAAGTTATTTGGCAGTGGAATTTCAGTTCACGTTTTAGAATCAGTAGTTAAAATAAAATTACTAAATTTAGTATATTATTTAATAGCTCCAACTTTGAAAATTCTTCTTAAAATATACCATATTCTATGAATATCAAATCACACATTAAATAATGTTTTAAACAACCTTTTAAAACCGTATATCAGGTGGACAAAAGTATATTTTTCATTGTATGTCAAATTCACTAAAAACAGCTTGCGCTCGTCCAGTCCGCAGAAGCGCGCACGGTTGATCTAACTTACTGCATTGAACCGAATTAAACAAAAAAAAATAAAAAAGTTCTTGATCTATGCAGTCGATGAATCCCAGCTACTGCGTTTAGTAGCTAGTTGGTGTCGCTGAAGTTTATGGACGGTGGTGGTTATTTAACATTAGCGTCTTATTCTCCTTTCTATCATCATTCTTCCTTTCTATATATATATAAAAAAGGAAATGTGAATGTTAACTTACTGTCCTCGACGCACATCTGGTTGTCCGGCAGCAGGCGCAGGCCGGTGGGGCAGGCGCAGGCGACGCGCGGCGCAGCGGGGCCGAGCTGCGGCGCGGGCAGGCACAGGTGCGAGCAGTGCCCGTTCACCGCCGCGCAGTGGTTCACGCCGTCCGGCTGACGGTACGGGTGGTACACGTGGATCACCATCGGGTTCTGCAGCTGGATGAGTGGACACACAGCGTCAGTTAACGGAAAGCAAATTAATTATGTCTTATTGTCATAAAATATTTAAACAGGTTCTCGGCTATATTAATCTGGTGTTAGTCACGCATGGCTATCTTTGAATAACTTACAAGGCTTGAAAGTCGAATTCCCCAGAAGTGTAATGAAGGATGTGAAAAATGAGACGTTTAGCTTCTAACATTTGTCGCACTTCGAACATTTTTTTGTAAATACTATATTGCGCAAGTCAAGGTGACATCATCAGGTCCAGGTAATGCTGATAAAAATAAATTAATACCCTACCACACTGAGTCATAGTTGTAAACAGGATCAAATGACATTCCTACTAAATGGTTGAAATGTGTCGTACGAGTGAAATACGAAACTAACGATGACATCTTGTTCGCACAAGGATAGTATTTTAGTCGAGTAGCAAGTAGCATTTATCCGAACAAAGGATTTACTACTGCTCGGACTCGTTTGAGCCCAAACCTACGCACTAGGATAGTAATTTAGTAACTAAACGTGTCCGAACAGCAACATTTTAGTAGAGTAGATTAGTAAATCCTTTGTTCGGATACATGCTACTTGCTACTCTACTAAAATACTGTCCTAGTGCGTACAAGGCTTAACAGTTTGTTGTAGTCTATAACTATGATAAAAGCTAATATTACAAGCCTAATCTTGGTTAAAAGATCAAATGGAGTTGGTTACCGTGTGAGTTGATGTGATCGGTTCGACGTTCTTCCCATTGAACTTGTTGGCGCGGAAGACCGCGGTCTTGTCCCAGTCGGTCCAGTACACCCAGTCCTCGAAGGTGGTGATGGAGAAGGGGTGACGGAGCACGTCAGTGGAGTACAGAATCAGCCGCCGCGCCGTGCCGTCGTAATTACAAGACGATATCGTGTTCATTTTGGCATCCACCTAAGAACGTAATAAGTGTCTTGAATTCTTGAGCATTACAAAATAAATAAAAACCGTAGAACGTAGATGAAATTAATAAAATTTATAGCAATATTTTGGAAAACATAGATTTTCCAGTACTTAGAGTAGAGTATTTACCCAATAGACCCGCTTTCTGACAAGATCCAACGTTAGCCCATTAGGCCATTTGACGTCATAGGACACGATGGTCTGTCGATGCGAGCCGTCCATACCCGCGCGCTCGATCTTCGGGTTTTGACCCCAGTCCGTCCAGTACATCCATCTGTTAAATAAGTAAAAAATCATGTCCATAATACATAGGGTCTTCCGTCCTTGGATTACAGATAAAACAGCAATTTAATTATCGATTTCCCGAAATTAATTTATTGGTAAATGGTTATGATTATAAATGAAGTAGTACGAAGATACTCAAATCGACGTAGATTCTATTATTTATTAAGTCAAAATAGTTTTGAAAATTCTAATGCGCATACGCAATAATACGATACAAGTTACAACCTACTTACGTTGTAGACAGGTTTCAAAATTTAGTTGACGTCTTTTCCGGTACCAAGTGATATTTTATAGTTAAATGAACAATAAGGAAAGAACCAAAATTCAAGGTCACAAAAAACATATTCAACGATAATGACGATGGGATTCCTATAATTCATTAATATTTTTATGTAAATGCGTAAGCGACGACCTTCTACATCTATCTGTTTTTGTCTCTTAACTGTACCCACGTCAAACTCAAAAGATGTCGCAAGTAATGCTAAGAAAAACACAATTTGTATTTTTAACACGTGTATCTGTATGATTTAAGTTTAAATTATATAATTTTTCTTTACTAGTTTATGCGCACGACTTTAAGTTTTTATCTATTTGTACTAAAAATCGTTTGTCAGCATTCATTTGCATGTATAAAGATAAAATTAACATAGATTTTTTTAAACTAGCGCCAAAATGATGAACCATCGGTTATGTGCGTTAAATATACTGTTTTAGAAATAAATAGAATCAGAATAAAGGAAACCTGCTGAGAGTTTCTTATGTAAGTAATTTCTATGAAGTAAAAAGACAACAAAAATATGTTAACCAAATATAGTAAAGTAGAAATGAGTTCCAAACAACACAGAACAGCAAACTTTTCTTAATAATACAATAAACAAGCAGTTCGTCACGTACTAAACAATACTTTTGGTTGTAAGTAGGGCTGCCAACATTTAATAAGCGTAGACTTGAAAACTAGCGCCGAAAATAAAACGTCGTCCAGTTGATCACCCAGGATTCTTAACAAAGGACGAAAAAAAATTCATCTCTTATGAACCCGTTACCCAAATATGCAACGTGGAAACCCGGAAATTTCCTCAAGTGGCAGCCCTATTTGTTGCACAAAGGCCTCACGGATGGATGCGGAACGTGCCTCTAACTTGGAACTTTATTAATCTTGTTTCTTTCATGCGATTGTGTCGACAATGTTTGTGATATTTTATAAGAAACGGGTAACAAGCCTGACAAATAATACGTTTAGATATCTAATCCGTAAACATTTCAGTAGTGTTAGTATAAAAAATATAGTACTATTTTTTTTTTCATTAATTATTTTTCTGGCCAATTATATTTATCTAAATCAACCTGTACAATTTTACTCGATTAACTTTACTTATGATCATAAAAAATTGTACCCGTCGAGTGGATTGAGCGCGATCGCTCTCGGTTCCTCCAGACTATCCCTGATAAGTATCTTCCTCATGTTGCCCTGGAGGTCGGAGAGCTCGATGTGGTTCTTGCCGGTGTCCGTCCAGTACAGGTGGTTGTAGATCCAGTCCACCGCCAGCCCGTCTGATGTTATCAGCTGGTCGCCGATCACCACTGTACGAAGACTGCCCTCGTCTATTGGTGCCCTATCGGAAACAATAACATTGATCTTTAATCCGCACCGGTGAAGTAAGTGCTTTTATCCGAGTGGAGACTTTAGTGGCTGGGGTCATGCAATATTAATGATTGTCCTCATCCCTTTGTCTTTGTGCTTCCAATTTGCTATTTTACGAAAAAGAGATCTCAAACCAGTTTATAATTGTAATGGGTGATGCTTTATTTGTACGGTAGTATTTGAATTTATTAACTTACTTGTATATCTTTTCATCGGTGACATCGCTCCAGAATATCATTCCAGTGCGGAACACGTAGTCTAATGCAGTGGCTGATTTAGTGTCGTTCACAATGGCCACCATCTCGTGGTGATCGAGGCTGATCTTGCGGATGTCAAAGCGGCGCGCGAACAGCAGCGAGGGGTGGCCCTCGGTGGCCTTGCAGCGCGTGCGGTCGCGCGGGTCGCGAGCGTAGCCCGAGTAGCACTCGCACTTGAAGGTACCCTTCTCATTGCTGCACACTTGAGAGCAGGAGCCCGGGTCCAGGCACTCGTCGATGTCTGGAATAAAGAAAATATACTTATTAGTAACTTTGCAATTTGCGAATAATATTTGTAAGTTCTTCAAACATAAAATGAAAATCACCTTCACATGTGCGATTGTCGATCAGCTTAAATCCTTTATCACAGTCGCAATAGTATCCAACAGGAGTGTCAACACAGCGCTGTGTGCAGCCGCCGTTGTTGGTCGCACACTCGTTGGCGCCGCAGCGGTCCCGCGGCTCGTCCTCGAAGTTGGGGCAGTCCGGCTTCTTGTCGCAAACCTTCGACAGAGGGATACACATGCCACCGCCACAGTCGAACTCCGTTTTACTGTCGCATATCGGCTTCGGTCGAGCTGAAAATACAAGAAATATGTTGAATGTAAATTCATTGTTCTGTGATTTATTCCTATTTTCAATACCTACTGATTGCGACAAGGACTGTTTTGTTAACCATACTAAAACAACATGAACTATCTGCCGTAACTATCGAACTGTGTGAAAAAATAGCAGTCTCAGTGCCAGTCTTTCTCAAACGGGTATAAAAAGAAACATTTGTCACTGGTCAGCCATAAAGAGGGGGAATCATTAACAAGCAACTGAATTGGAATGAATCGAACATCCAAATGCAACTTACTGCAATTCAACTCGTCACTTCCATCAGGGCAGTCTTTCTCTCCATTACAGTAGAGGGCGCCTGGTATACAGCTGTGGTCTTTACACTGGAACTGATCGATGCGGCAGGTGACATTGCCTCTGCAGATCTCCGGTGCTTCGTCCCCACCATCGGGACAGTCGCGGTCTCCATCGCACACCCACGTCTTGTGCACGCATGTCACTCGGTCATGACACTGGAACTCCGTGGATACGCACGGAGAAACCACCTTTGGTGTTGTCGGACAGCCCTGGAAAATGAAGAAAAATAGGTTAACAGGGTTAACGTAGAAAAATACAATAATGTTTAAACCGTCATTATGCTATTCAATTGTGCTTAAGTTTGTAGTCGAATTGTATATTGTTCATAATGATTCCCATAACAGTTGAATGATGTAATTGTGTTTGATAAAACCGTTGTATCATTTATTATTAAACTTTGTTAGACATTAATCAGCAATATCCGTAAAACTTTGTTGAAAAAGCTAAAATTAAAAATAAAATTAATCATGGCTAGGAATGGATGCTAGGTTGATGAATTGATTGAACGTAGTCGTGCCGTATACGCATTAGTTATTGTTACTTAGTTAAACATATGTTATTGATACGTTCGGTAATTGATCAAAGTTATATGTTATGCACGTCATCAGTACACAGTTGTTCGTAAGTAAATAATACGCGATATATGTGACCAGCCTGGGCATACAAACATTTACATTGTTTGTTGTTGTAGCGCTCAAAGGAAATCGTTTACAAAGAGCTCTGGTTTAATTAACAGTTATTCAGCCTGCGCTTTAGTCCGTGCATTTAAATATAATAGTAAAATGTTAAATTAATATGAATAAACATTATTTACAAATTATTGAAATGTTTTTTACCTACGGTATACGTGAGGTTAAGTTGACAATAAGGTAATAGTGAGACTTACCGCTTCATCACTGCCGTCGGGGCAATCGATATCTCTATCGCAGCGCCACCTCGCGGAAATGCAGTGACCGTCCGCGCAGGAGAAGTGCGCGTGCGGCTGGCACGTTGGAGCCGGGCACTTGGCTTCATCACTGCCGTCACTGCAGTCGTCGTCACCGTCGCACACCCATCTATGCTGGATGCACTTGCCGTTCCCGCAAGTAAACTCGTCCGCGCGACATGTCTCATCTAGTTAATGTAATCATTAGCAACTACGTGGCCGTGCAAATTTTACGGCGACTCTCAATTGTGTGCAAATCATAAAGTTTGAATTTTGTAATAATAGACAATACTACTCAACCCTGTACTGTAAGTTGCACATGCTTATAACTTGCTTATAAATTGAACCTTAATCACAGGTATAATATTTAAAACAATTTATATTTCCAAGTGTTGAATCTAGAACGATATTTCTTTAACAAAAAAGACGACATAGAAACCCTCTAACAATATGTACACCACTTTAAAATTTAAACGACAAGAGACACAGTTCCCCGGGAGGATTTCGTTGCCAGACGCTATCGTATGCAGTACACATACATATAGCGTAATATAGAACCGTATATGCAGAGTTTTATGAAACGAGGAACATAATATTGTATATCGGACTACTAATACAATGTGAATGTACTTTATTTTAGTGCTAACAATCTACACGTTTTATATAAGTTGCATAAAATATGAACGTAAGCGAAAAAAATATTTTAAAGAACGAAACTATTATAAAAGTTAATGAGAAAATTCTAAAGCGCCTAAAATATAGTTTAAAAGTTTTACGAGTAAACGAAAAACCGCACACTTTAACAATAAGGTATTTTCAGTATTTTAGTAATAAAAGTTTATAATACTTTGTAATAATATAAAGTTTTTAATAATAAACTTAGATGCTAGCAGAAAAATATATAAAATAAACTAACTGACCTGAGTTTCGTGTCTGGCGCAATCAGTTTAATTAAATTCTTTTCCAGAGCATACCAACATATTAACCATCATTGTGTTGCGGTAATTAGTTATTTGTCAAAACGAAACTAAATTATTTTCTTTTCAGATGTGTATCGTGCGTTTAACAATTTAACTTTATTAAAAAGACACATTTTTTAAATAAAAAATACAAATAAGTAAAAAAGTAATGATACCTCCCTTTGCATCAGAGACTAAAAAGCTAGAGTCCCCTAAAATCACGTTAAGTGTCATTAAGAACAGAATAACTGCAAAATAACAACAAAACTATTCGTAACTATCCGTAAATACGTGTCAAAGTAATAACAAAGCTACCTCTGTGAAGATATGAAAAATGAGAAATGATATCGTATCGGACCTTTCTACGGTAAGAAAGCTTACGGATATAAAGGGATGCATAGAATATTATCTTTTAAGGTTAAGGCGTTGTAGGGCAAGATGATGAAGGATATGAGGATACGTGTATCGACAGATAGGGCCGGATGTTTGTATAGAATGCGGAATATCAGGGAATCATTTCCTCGATTGATTGATGGTCATTCAGTGGTTATACATTAATTCAACTGAGAGCTGGGAATCAAGATACTATGATACTATAATCTGTATTCTACAAAATCCTTAAATGTGACTTTTGTTGGTTAGGTTGGAGAAAGGAATATTAAGGGATTCTTAATTTTTGAAATTGTGTTTCTTGTCGTTTAGATATGGTGTCTGTCCGTACAACTTGGAGCTATTTTTTGCAATAAGTACGAGTATACTATTTAACTAAGATATTGCAAATGAAATGAGACGATTCATAAACACGATTTCTATCATTCACTTTGTAACTTTGACGCAATGGAAACCCTGAAAACTGAGAAAGAGGAAACAAAGCAATTTGTACAAAATATTTACGATGTTAAATAACTTTGAAACTTCTTTCGAGTAACATTGGCAATGAATAAATTAAAACCCTTACTGCATGCTTTCTCGTCGGACCCATCCGAGCAGTCTGGGTTGTCGTCGCACATCCAGGTGAGCGGCACGCATTCCCCGTGCTTCCCTCGGCATGTGAACTCTTCAGGGCCGCACGCCTCCACTTCTGTCAACCCAAGTCATGCTCATGCTAAGTCTAATGCAAATGAAGACGATAAACGTACCAAGACAACCAAACAGGTTATCAAGCATAACGTATCTTAACGCTTATGATCTACCGATATATTTTTATCTAAGATTCCCGTGACATGCGCACGCGATCCCTAGTAGATTACCGAGACAAGTTCAAAAAGTCATGATAGTTGCCAACTAGATGGCACCAAAAGACGTAGACCGAATGACATACAACGTTGAAATACTGAAATGATTCTTGCTGTCCGTTCCTGTAACATGCTGCTCGTAATCATGCTCGTAGTCCTCATGCGGATGTCGAGCTGGTGCCTTACCACAGTGGTGTTCATCCGAGCCATCGGGGCAATCGGGTGAGTCGTCACAATGCCACGCGGCCGGTATGCACTGACCGCTCGCGCACACAAACTTGTGTTCCGGACAGGTGCTGCGCTGTGCCGCTGTTTGCCAAACTTTATTTGATTTCTCTCATACATTAAAAGCTCAGGTAGATTTTTATTTTATTAAAACTTGGCATCATGCAGATCACAAAACTCAAAAGTAAAATCCGTCTGTTGGGCAGTTACACCTTTTTGAACATGAAAATGAAAATTTTATACACCTAGTTATATCCTAGTTTAGAGTAACATGTTAAAAGAACTTTGAATAATATCTTTTGATCATTCCATCTGTCATAAGGTAATTAAAACAGTTTTCTCCGCACTTCTGTTCCGTTGTAAAGTTTTGGGGACACGATCAAATTAATGAGTGTCCCCGCTCAACACAGCCAGTGGCAGTGCCGAGACTAAAATGTAATTAATTGAACTAAATAGTCCTATTTTCAGGGTAATGTTATTTTAAGTTACGTCTAATAAATTATAGGTATATATTTTAGTTGTTGTGATGAACTTAGATATACTTATAGTAATAGCAGGAACTATATTTTTATATTGTTACAGATTTAAAATTTGGTCGGTTAACTTTTCGCGTGCGGGATCAGAGTGTAATTCCAAAGGGTTCTGATCAGGTTCGATTAAAATTTTATCAATTTAAAAAAGCTTGTATGATCCTGTCTTGATGTGTAAGCAAATGTATTTGTTTATCACTGAAATATGTAAATATGTGAGTACATGTAAGTTACCCAGCAAATAAACGAGATTCAAACAATTCTCATTTCTTCGCAGACATAATTTACCGGTTCGTCTGTTTCCAACACGAGAGTAATCCCGCTTAAATCCTTTACCATTTGCTCCATTACGTTGCGTCTACAAAATAAATAAATTAACACAAGGTTTATGCTAATTTCTATCGTTTTTTTTTAATAGAAAATCACTACCTAGTTTGATACGCATTTACATTTAACATTGGGCATGTTTTTTTTAAGAGGCATTTGAATGAAATGCTTATTATAAATTCATACTTAAAGATGGTAAAAGACAGGTCAAAGATTATAAAATTAATCCGTGAAACTTTGAGCCGTAATTAAGATTTTAATCCGCGTCGGAAGCCCAGTAAAGACTTGGTACGCGTGCTACCTTACAAAGTTTTCCCGTAAATTTTAAGATAATTATATTCCGAAAATTGATATATTTTTGAAATTAAATTTTAGGATAACATTTATATTATACAGAAAAAATACTTTTATTTAATGATACACTGGGATATTTTTTTCTATTGTGACTACTTAGTTGAGTTTTGTTTTCGTTACTTTGTTTATCGCATTAGACTGAACCATTGTTTTTTCCACCAAAAAAAATACATTGTTTCCTGTTTTTATCCTGTTTACTGTGGATCTTAAAGAAATGTCATAAATTATATTTGCTTGGAGTAAATAGTACTATTGTAATGTACATAAAATTAAATATTGAACCTGCATTACACAATGGGACATTATATTAGTGTCTAAAGAACAGAAAATATGTTAAATATATGACAATAAATTATTTTAATTTTAATTATTCATGTTTTAGAGCGTCGGTGGCTCAGTGGTTTAGCTCTTCACTTGCAATCTGCAGGTCCCGAGTTCGAATCCCGCCATGTACCAATGTGTTTTTCGATTTTCGAATTTCATATGTACATATTTATCCGACGCTCTTACGGTGAAGGAAAACATCGTGATGCAACCTGCACATATCGGCGAAGAAATTCAAAGATATGTGTGAAGTCGACCAACCCGCACTTGGCCAGCGTGGTTGACTATGGCCTAGTCACCCCTTAGGGGGTAGGCTCCGTGCCCCTCGGTGGGGACGTATAGTGAGCTGGTGATTATGATGCTTTGATGCGATTATCTTTAATTTGATACGAGTTTTTTTATTGTACTTACTGCATGTGCCGGGTTCCTCGTCGGAGCCATCGGAGCAGTCTTTCTCGTTGTCACAGCGCCAGGAAAGTGGGATGCATCGTCCTGTCTTGCATCGGAACTCGTTGGCTGTACACGTGCGACTTTCTGTACGGACAAAAGATTTTTTTACGTTAAATACTAAGAATATTGTTTGCTGTTTGTCTGAGAACCATAGAGAACAAATCAAAGATAAACTTGGGTATCAGGGAAATAAGCAAGCAACAGGACTTTTTAGTTGAAAAATCATTTTTTGATTGTAAAATAAATTTACCTTAAGTTCCTACAAAGCATAATTTAATTTGGTATTAGACTTGAATTTACCAGCCAATATACAAATTATTCCTTCGGTTTGGAGGACGTCGGCTAATTACATTAGTGAGCTTTGGAGAGGTATAATTATGTCTCAAGGTGATCACAGAAATACAGTATTTGAAGGTTTTCTTAATTTAAGGCTGGCTTCAAGAATTCAAATAATAATTTTGCTAAATACTATGAAACGAAAGCGGACTATAACAGTTAGTCTTATAATACTATACAATTTATTAAATTTTCGTTAGAAATTATCCACTAATTAATTAAAAACACAGCATAACCCTGATGACTACCGACTAGTTTCAGAATCGTCGGGACCCCAACGGGTCTGAAACTAGCCGGTATCTACACCGAAATAAACTTGATTTGAGCTGTGTTCTTAATTAGTTACTACATAATTTGTACTGATTCTGTAAAAAAAAGAAACAGCCTGCACGAGAGAAACCTTTGTATGATGAACATAGTTTTCTTTCTGTGAAAGATATAACGTGTTAATGGATCTTAAGTATATTTCGTGCTAGACTTTGCATTACATATCACTCCCGTGCAATTTCTTTTAAGATACATTTCTTAAGAATGTGATCTCGACGTTACTTTTGCATGTGTAATTTCTTTGCTTAAAAGCATGCAATTTTGCTCGACTTTTAATTTATGACAAAAGTTCTTTAAAAGAAGTTTATTCATTCTAAAAGAAATGTTTCTTTGATAAATTGAAGAATCGTCGTGAAATCGTAAGGTTATAAAGAAAGTAAATATTATTACATAACTTAGATATAACCGTCAATGAGCAATAAAACATTGTAAAAGCTCCATTATTTATCTGATACAAACATAAAATAACACGTACATCCAATTCACGGGCCGTTATTGCGGCTCGAGAAAGATCGCTCCTCAGCGCTTAATGTAGTCTCGAGTAATATTGAAGAAAATTATCAGCAGGTAGCAGCTATATCTCGCGGTGATTCAAACCGCGCCGAGTCACGCGCCGACGAGCAATTTGTAAACAAAACGCACGCCCTCAGAATATCTCCCTCCGAGTACGAGCAGCCCTTTTACCCTAACCATAGTAATAAATTCAAGTGAAGCTTCAGTGATTGCCGTATCGTATGCCGAAATATATTTTTTATTTCGTGTTTTCGGAAAACAATGGGAATACTTATTTTATTGTAATTTATGTAATAACAACTAGCTGTGCAGTGTCTGTGTCACTACATACATACGAGTATATACGGATTCGAATATCATCCTTGTTTAAATTGGAGTTTTTTGCGAGTCTTTGAGACCCAAATAGATACTCAATGAAAACTGAATATGCTATCGATGTTTAAATAAATAAAATAAATCCATGTTCGGTTGCTATGCTTACACATTTTGTTTCATTTTGTATTTCCAGGCTATTTGAGTGAAACAAATCCTCGACTACATTTAATTCGTGACATTTTTTCCATGGAAACGCTGCCGAACTGTTCTAAGCCGCGGATTAGTTCCAAACTCGATTTTCTTTTTTGGCAAGTAGTCGCATTCAATTATAACTGGAGGTTTTTTGGGGAATATAATAAATCAGTATTTTGTGTTCGACTGTAAATTGTCACTATATATTTTTAGATTTAGGACGAGTCGTATTTTTTTATTGAAGTTATTTTTGTCTTATGAATTTAATCGCCTGTCAGTATTACGAGTGTAATAAACAATCTACGTTTTACGACAGTCCGTACTGTGAAACAATTTCATTTAACTCGCTTGGGATGGATGTGGTTTTTATGTGTCCTACTTTATAACAAAGGAAGGGACACTATTGTATAAGCAAAAAATAGTACGAACGTAAAACCCTACGTTCCCAAATCATGACAAGCGTTTCATTACAGTGGCTATTACTGTGAACAGAAATGGACGTTGTAATTTTCCACAAGGTCGTACTTGACATTTGCGTTTTGGACCCAAAATAAAATCAAGAAAAATGGCGGAAATAATTTCGGTCACCGAGCTTAATTTGTGAAAAGGTACAACAAAAGTTTTATACAATTTAATTTTTATGTACTTAAGTTGGCTGCAACAATCATGCTGAGAGGGAATAATACACTTTTAAGCAATTTCAACCGGCCCCGGCTTATGAATAATTTCACGAGGTAAAAAAATATCCAGAATATTAGAGCTGTATAACAGATTATTCTATGGCTGATACGGCATATCCTTTTAACATAAGTTAGACTAAGCAAAAAGTTACCTAATAATCGAATTGATTTGTTATGTGTATTGCTATCATATTCATTTTAGACAGACAGCCAGGTGTCTTTGCTCATGAAATTTACATTTGATATTAAGAAACTTGGCATTAAAATGTTTTTTGGATGTAACTTATCTTTAGTTTAAGCCTGTGCTTACAGACTTCGCGTTAACTCGAGACGGTGCTTGGGAATTAGTTCACCTTAGACGTTAAGAATTTAAGGCGAGGACGTGTGGAACATAGGTTATGCAAGTTTTCTTCACGTGACATACTTTTGGTTTTTACAAAAATCATAATAATGACCTTATTTATGATGCTTTGAGATGTATTATTAACGTTAATAAATGTCTGTCTGTCCGCGTATGAAGTTAAATTCATAAAAACTATAGATTTGGACCTACGACTATTTTACGACTATTTCTTGAGTTTTGTTGCTATAATTTTTCCCATGGTGCAATTCAACGTCACAGGAAAACTGTAAGGTTTAAGTTTCAAAAGAACTTTGTAACGAACTTTGCACACCGGAATCTAAAAGAGTCCACTTTTTTCTTTGTCTTTCTTTTGACCGTCGTTGTCTTTGAGATTGTCGCAATAGCATCAGGACTTTAAGCACTAACACCAACGTCGATAAAATAAACTTACTAATAATATTCTCTAGGAGAAAAAGACTTTTGTATTTAAGTATAAAAAGTGTTAAAGTATTGCCTTATTCTATTCAAATGCAAACAAAGTAACCGAACAATAGCAATTCCAGCAAAATATTCAAACAACGCTTGTGAACGCGAAATGCACAAGCATTAGTGCAAATTGTCCCCAAGATGGCAATGGCGCTGAAGCACCGGGAAATTGTATTACCGGGCTGTCTTCGCAAGGCAATAGCTAGTGCATTCGTTATGTAAGTAACTGGCGGCTTTGGCGCGAATCTCCATGTCGTTGTCGATGTTCGGCCCTTAACGTGAATTCAACACATTTGCTACTATCAATACGGGCACTTCGATGTATGCGATGCATTTGGCTCACATACATTTCCAAAATTAGTACAAATTAAGTATATGGTTTATTATGGTTTAAGGTTATTTATAACAGGGGTTACTCAATGTACAATCTCTACTAAGGGATTCGATAGCGAACATCAAAAATGCATGGAACTGACAATGACGTTCGATATCCCACACCCGACAAGCGCATGACTTATCGAATGACATCGTCAGTTTCATACATTTTTGTCGATTCCATCAGCGATATCGCCAATCGAAAAGTATTTTGGGTAGCCCCCAAGGCAAGTTATTTTTTCGAATACACACTTAATATCACTTTTTACAAACTTGAATAAGAGCTTAATCACATCAATACGTGCTAACTTCAAGGGTGCTTCTAATGAGTTGGAGACGGTGAACTTCGTACTTTAGAGCTGAGACGCGACTTTATGTATGCTAGACAAATTAAAAGGGTCGTTGCTCTTGCTAATTATGCATTAATATCATTATTTATTCAAATAAGACGACGACGAAGACACTAATTAACTTAACACAGTACACAAAAATGACGTATAAATCGAAAATAATTCAGAACACAAGTAAAGTTTCCTAATATTTCACATACTATTCTAAAAAGTATAGATCCATGAAACCCATCATTTTAATTTGTGTTAAACATTTCGGAGAGTATACATGAGAAATATTGACGCTTTGAAAACAACTGGGTACAGTAAACAAATGTGGACGTTGTAAAATCAGTTTGCGAAGTGGAGGCGGACGTCGCGAACAGTTCTACTCCTATACATACCTTGCTATTGGAAATCTCATCTATTGTTGACTACTCGTTTCTCGTTGCAAACTTAATTTGAAAGGACGCTTCGCCTAAAGCGAAAGATAAATGTAATTGTGAAAATCCAATTGGTGCAACGATAAAACATCTAAAATCTCAATTCAACGTTATATGATGGAAAAAAATAAATGCTATAAAAGTTATTTTTAATATAACACGAAAATAAATTGAATCTTTTGAGAATCCAATTGGAATAAGAATGCTATGAAATTGACGTGGTGATTTTCGTTACCAATCACCTCTTAAGGATTTTCTTTCAGTGTCGATTTCTCATAACCTAAACTAAGGGTCTTAAGGGCAAAGTGACTTATTAACGACTCGAGGTGCGGCAAGAAAAATAACATAATACCTATATCAAATTTTGTAACCACTTACCTGCAGTTCTGTAGTCATAATTCCTCGTATATGTGTCATAATCATCATCGTATATCGAAGCCTCTGCATCCAGAAGGCTGCTCGCCAAGACGCACAGTATCCACCAATACTTCATCTTTATATTTCTTACAAACTGGTCTTTACACTGGCTACATCGGCAGTTCTAGATAAAATAATTTTTCTTTGTTATCTCGCTGTATAAGATATAACTATCTATTTTTTTATTTATAAGTTTTATTTGTATATAACCAGTTACAAATACTTAATGACTGTAATGACGCCATTCTAATGACTGCTATTATATGCTTTGCGTAACATGTTTTCATTATATTTGTTTAAATTATGAAGCACTTGTTCGAAACATATACAGAGGGCGTTAACTATATGCTAATAGGTTTAAATCTACATCTGAATAACCAATTACTCTTGTAGGTTAAACAGTAACTTATATTGGATGAAATGTTACGAATAATAAATTCAAGTCTCAGTTTTAGTATAAAATATGTAGTCAGAGCTTGAATTGGCTTTATCTATGCCGACTTCATTTGTAATGGGAATGAAGCTAATTTACTTCAGAGTAGAACTTACGTTATGAGCAAATATAGAGCGGACGTGATGCGATAAAAAAGAGGTTACACTAATACCATATCTAAACTTGAATAGGTAAATGTATTAAATGGATTGGTAACGAAATCAGACCGTTCGTAGGCTGCACGAGTCTTCAAAGGACGGTCGGTCAAACGGGTTCGTGATTAAGTAAGACAGATTTGATCATGATTAATTAAATTATCTCTATCGTTCCATTGTTGTGCGAACCCCGAACTAATGCCGTTTTAAACTTTGTATGTTTGAAATGGGAATTTGATTTTGTTTATGTTGAAATCTTTGATTTTGTTTATAAAAATATGTAATTCTAGAAAATAGCGTGGTTGCGATTCGTCTATAGAACAACATTACATTTTTTTGCAATTTTATGATTGATTGTTTCCACTTGACGCATATGAAACAATAGTTTTCATCGATGTCATCAATTTTGTTGATTTACGGTTAAAATAATGTCAATTTTTAGTAAAAAAAAAATAACAAACATAAAAATTGAGTTTTGTCACCTACATCGATTAATTGATTACATTATTGAGAAGTGAGATTGTATTCGTAATTCAGTGCAAATTACGGTCCTTAAAGTTTAGTTGCGTAGTGCAATTTACTGAATGTGGTAAGCAAAGCTCAATTGCGTGGTGCGGGTATGTTAAATAGTTTTATGCGGCGGATTAGATGTTAATTCAGGTCACGTCGGTTAAGTGCCGATTGATTATATACTACATAAACATAATATATTATGTACGAACCAATCCACTTCGCTTAATTTAGCATTTAAATAATTAATATGAGCGCTCTCGGTAATATTATTACAGTATAAGAATTTTACCCAGAACTTTACCATAATTTTAAATTAAACGATTTTGAATAGAACGTCAGTGAAAGTTAAACCGAAAAACTTGTTTCGAAAAGTGTAAACGTCTCAGTGCGCGTAAGACGAGGGAAGTTTTCGATAGAAGTCGGTGCTTCAGATGTCGACCAGGGGGTTACCCACAGTACATTCGCTACGAAGCGATTCTATACCGAACTTCAAAAAATATGGAACTGACATTGACGTTCGATATCTCACACGCAACAGCACATGACTTATCGAATGTCAATGTCACTTTCTTACATTTTTGTCGATTCCATCAGCGATATCGCCCATCGAAAAGTACTTTGGGGCTACCCAAGATTGAATTAACTATTCTAAGGCTATTACTAAAACTACTATAATAACAGTGATACAGTGATAGTATTAAAGTAAACTAATATTATTGAAAGATATTATACGCCAGAAGCAACCGTACATATACAAATAACTATGATCATATTACATACCATTTAGTGTTATTTAGGTTATATTTTTTCAAGAGTCTATATTTCACAACATCCTTTTCACAAATATAATTTTGTAATCTTATTATAATCCCCGTATTGTGCGAAATTTTCGGAACACATAATCGATAAGCAGTCTGCGTAAATCCGTCGTCCTACGTGACAGTCCCGAAAAAACCTGGTTTCGGGATTAGACACGTAATATCGAAAAAGGTTCACGTCTCTCGCATTAATGTTTTTTTAAAGTGCCGACACTTGGTAGCTTACTCTTATATTTTTGTATAACTTGCGGTAACTTTGTTAAATCGTTATTAATTGAACGTACGTATTTAATTTGAAATAGTATTCTGTTTGAAAAGCAATTGTGCAGGAAACGGCAACAGCTGTTGAATGAGGGATCGGTGAAGTTTCACCTCACAGAGAGCTCGATGTGAACCGAGGGGTTTATAGGCTTTGTTTCGCCTGGTAAGTAAAGAATTCATATTTTTACGCTTTTTAGAAACATTTCATCCATACATCTATCTGCCTTTAAGTCTGAGATCTGATTGAATTTGTCATTGAGAATATAAAGAGAATTGGTTGAATTTAAACAAGTCTATAAACATGAATTATTGTAATATACGATGTTACGTTGAAGGCATATAAAAAAGATATTTCTCAAGAAGCGATCCTTCAAGTAACGTCTAAATTTCGTTTTTACGAGGCGTGTGGCAAACGAGGCATGAGTCTTAATTTCGGTTCTCGCCGCAAGTAGCTCGCGCCGGCTCCGAACACCGACAGCCATATAATTAACAGCCACCCGTCAAATTCACACCAATCACTCCCGACAACGTTACGCCCGATTTGCACTCAATTTGCGGCAAAATTTTATACTATGGGTCTTATAACGAATATAGTCTTTGATGTTTAGAAAATCAATGTGGTGTACAAATTGTATGAAACTCTTACGGTCGAATGTTCAAATGCTACTCAAATATAAGCGTCGCTTAAAATCTAAGTGGTGTCAAATTTAAACGATATCGCCTTAGAATTTGGAGTTTAAGCTTGGACTTAACATGTAAGACGCTCTTAAATATTTGAGTAGCGTTTGAAAATTCGGCCGACATATTTACTTTAAACTGTGTCATATTTTGCGAAGCAGCTCGTTTTAGCTATCATTACGACGTTTATAATAATAGCAGTAATTAATTGCATACGATAAGAGTATCGTAACAAATGACACATTATGTGTGTCAAAGGGCAGTGTGCCGGCCAATATTCAACGCACCACGGTATGTAAATCAGCTCATGAATTACATTTGCATCTAGAATATCTCTTGTGAATTTTGGAATGTTTACCTTAAAATTTACTTTATGAAAACTAAACATAGAACTGAAGGAATAACAGGCCTTAGTAGGCTTGACAAATTACTAGTATGTTGCTATAAACATAGCCCATTCTAAGAGAGTTATAGTAAGCCTTAACTAAGTATTTTCTAGTATATCTGCTAAAATTGTCTAACACCACGTAGACTAATTTTGCAATATTTTTCATATAATATAGAATCTTTTTAAATCTATACATTTTTATTGTTATTCATGTCGCATGGTGGCGAGATGTAGGCAAGTTGAAATCGTGAATGTATTAAGAAAGTTGAAAATCCTTCTAAGGTTCGCGCTGCATATTTCCTCGAAGCACTCTCAACAAATAAAATACGTGTCAACGTTTATGATATATTGATACCGGCAGTTAAAATTGATCAGGATACTTGAAATTTTGTGAAAGTATTTTTACGCATTCTGTGAAATTTTGCTCCAAAATATTAAAATATGTTCCGACAATAATTTAAACTGGAAAAAGATATTGCGATTGAGAACATTTCCATGAAAACTTTGTTTACCACAAGGTCATTGAGGCGTAAACATTTAATGGTGTAAAATGATTTCATTAAGAAATATTCCTGTACTTTGTTCGTTTAATTATCAAGAGTGTAGGCCAGTTATCACCCAGATAGAAACCCGTCGAGGGTCCGGATTGAAAGCTCGGAGTTTTTATAGTTCTAAGAGACATTGCGTTGTCCAACAAGTGGAGTAGAGCAACATTACTGACGTGCTTTACATGCCCGCTGAGAGAGTGCACTTAGTACTACGGATTAACTAAACAAAACATAGATGTTCAGTCAATATCGCAACACTTTGGTGGCATAATGGCGGTAAGACCATTGCCTTTTATTTAGTAAAAAAGATAAGTGAAAAAAACAGAAGAGAATCGCGCGGGAAGTGTTAACAACGATGTAGGAAGGTAAAAGATAATTAAGTCAATTATAAATATGTATATAGTTAAAGTTTATAAAGTACGTTTTAAGAATGAAAGTCACCAACGAAATAAATGTATTATATATCAACTGCCGTGCTGCCGTATCTTTTTGTACGGCAAATTAATCTTTACCATGATTCGGAAATAAACCTCTTATACGTATAATCCTTGTTAGTATATAAATTCGATGTCCAAAAATAAGTTATACACCTAAAAATCTTATTTTTATTAATGTATTGAAACGACAGTTATAAATAAATACTATGTACTTATTATTTAATTTGAATATACTAATATGCATTACTAATAGAAAACAACAAAACGAATGTTTATTAGGACAAAACAATAAACTTCTACTTAAATTAATAAAACTAACCGATTTCAAAGATAAATAGAAATTAATCGAAAACGAATATCAAAGAACGTTTGTTTAATTTTCATTGTTATAAGTCAAATAGTAACTTACTCGTATACTTTTATATGTATTAAATAATGTTTAATTTACTTCCAGACATTCTCTTATTTCATTTTGAATGTAAACATCAAAGAGATTCCAGAATTTTCGAGAAATAACTCGTAATTTTCTACGATATTGGACGTTGTTTCAGCGGAGTTAATACTAAATTCTCATTAACAAGGGTGAATTCAACCATTATCATCAGGTATAGGCTTTGTAAACGAATAAATCAATACAATATGCTCACCGCTTGAATTTTTTTTCCAGCAATATATTTGATGGTTTGGACACTATGAGATTATCGGAATTACACTCAATTAAGTGTTTGTATTTTTATCATTAATTCTATGAAGCTCAAATTTTCAGTTTTTTGAGTTAAATTTTTATGCACTGATTTTTTTGTAAAACAATCTTGGGAAATCAATACTGGTATTATGGTGTTAATCTACATTTAATTTTTATAAATGTACAAAAACGTAATATGGTACAAAAGTTTTTTTTTTGTTTTAAGTGATTATACTAAGTTCACAATAAAAACCTAATTTAAATATAGAATATATGTGCCCTTTATCATAATTTCTAGTCGAAACAATGCTTAGTTTTAGATTTATTAATGCCATTCTTTAGATCTTAATTAAAAATTCAAAGAAGATGAGACAAAGGAAACTATTTGTGATGAACCAAGAATAAATATTTAAATTAATAACTGGTTATATACAAATCACATTAGCACACAATGAACCAACACAAACCTTCAACGAAAAAAAAACCAATCAGTCGGATGAATAGGTAAATAAATAGTCGCGTAATACAAATACACGTCGATATTTAAAACGCGAGGCGCGACCGATCGCGCCGAGAGACGTACCGCGAATGTGGGGGCGGCTATCCACCAGCATCCAGCTTTCCCTCCATCCTCCCTTGCCCCTCGCCCCCGAACCCACCCCCGCGTCTGATAACCTGCTACTTTGGAAGTCACTATAGCCCGCAACGAATGTCACCCGGCCACCAGCAGTAGACTCGTGAAGGAAAATGTGATATTCATTGAAAAAGGGTCGCTGTTACGACATAACTTTTATGTGAAAATTGATGGGCCATTGTTTACATATTAGGCCTACTATAACGTAAGTATCATTGAATATTGTCCAGAAGAATAGTGGAAATAAACTTGCAAGCTTTAACTAACTTTTGACCGAAACGTAATGGGAATAAATGACAACATTTTTGTCCACACCGCGCTACCTTATTTCAATCATCTTGTTTGAGATTGTAATAGAAATTTTCTATTGCCGACGAAAATAATGAATAAAACCTAAGTTGCAAAATCGTAGCCAATTGCGTTATTTGATAAGAAAAAGTAATAAGTACAAAAAGTAAATTATAGTGATTCGTTCGCATTGAGGAATTGCATCAGAAAATAATCGTCGAGCGCGCAAATTGCAGTGAACGCGGGGGTACAGCGTACATTTACGTCGCACGCGCAACTTTCCGAAAGCTTCGCAAAGCTGCAATTTTCTTATGCCGTTCAGACGACTATTGCATCAGGTTGACGGCCGTTTAACTGTAATGTTGATTAATTTTATTATAATGGTATTTTTTTGGTTTGTAATTCAGTTAATAAAACATTAAGATTTTTGTTGTAATGCTATTTTGTATAATATATTTGTTGTTTGCAAGAGTGCTTGTTATAATGCATGTAGAATATGTAAAATCACCTAAAATTAACATTTTTCTTTGTATTTTACTTAAGGAAATTTACAAGCCAAGTAGAAATACCCTGAGATTTTCATCTGTAGACAGGGGCAATGCACTTTACCTAAAGCAGTAACAGGAGACTATGCACATAGTTGCAAATAATAATATAATAGACGGTGCGACGGAGAAGGAAATTATGTAGAACGTCTCCTCGATGGAAAACTATTTTACGACTTAACTTTGTTGGTGACATTCTGACTTTAACACTTAAATTTAAGAGCACTATATTTTCAAAATGCTTTTACATTTATTTTAAACGCAGTGCAGACACTATTTTCATTTAAATTTTAAATTACATTGATAATAATGTTTGTATCTTTGCCACATTAAAGTTTATCGAAAAAGTTTCTAGACAGTGCCAGCTTCATTAGCCATGCATACAAAAATGTGTGCTTGTAGCAAGCTTCATCGCTTCGACATTCTTAAAAAACACATGAATACACTTGTGAGATCTCCTAATTTGGATTCAGATCGCTTCTAAATCACATCAAAATTCACTTGTTTCTACAATTTTATATTTATACTTATAATTAAGCACCTTTGGTAAGCGACGTCTTAATTACGTAATCCACATCAGAAACCTTCAAAGCAGTGAGAGTCCAATTTGTTTAGTAAACATTAATCATACATGAATCTTAATTCACAAGATGAACCTCTCGGTTATCTTGACACAAATTGCATGTTCGCCCGACATGAAATGTTTGTATTTATCAAAGCGATGGTAGTAGACGGCAGTAAACGAGATATGTATAAGTGTTACGTCGCTCAGGAGCAATGAGCCAACGAACTGACACTTGACTGACTCCCTCGTTAATTTGTTATAGAATACGCCCTCTCGCACGCAAATATAATCCGGATGTCTGCAACACGAGCGGCACTTAAAGGTCAAAATTGCACAGCACTCAAAGTTTGCACTCTGTATGAAATCGCTCCAAGTTTGCGTTTCGGATAAAAAAAGCTCTACGACGGGGGTACAGATTTAGTCTTCTAGAAATGTCATTGATATGGAGCATAAAACATTTCATCGATTTATTAATGTAATAGCGACCCGCCCCGGCTACGCACGGGTGCAAATCGGTATAATGCTGATACTAAATACTGCAGAGTTTGCAATGTAAGCGCTAAAAATGTGTTAATTTACGACATCATACTAAAAACCTCTAAATTTTCAGCGTTACTCTACTACTCGTATATTGTGAATGTTTTATACATGAAAACCTTCCTTATGAATCACTCTGTCTATTAAAAAATCGTTGCGTAGTTTTAAAGATTCAAGTATATATAGGGACAAACATAAAAAAGCGTTATTGTTATATACTATGTAAGGATAAGGATAAGGATTATGTATTTTCAAACAGAATATGACAATAAGAGATAAGTACCAATTATTCCTTTCCTTGTGTATCACATTCACTTCATCTCGGTACCGCAACAAATAGGTTAGAATATTCACTTTAGTCAAGTCCTCAGTCTTAAGCTTTATTATTAAAAGCTAAAAATACATGGTTTTATCACAAGACATTTAATCTACTTCTTTTAAACGTCACACTACCATGTCACTTCCAGTAAAACACTTGAAAGTTTATCCATAAAACTGTCAGCGAGTCGGTCTCGACTTTGCTTAGAGCTCGGCGAAGATTGAGGACCATTAATATGTGGACAATGACGTCACTGCTCCGGATTAACGACCTCATATTGATTTCGCACTGCAATTTTTCGATAGAGCTATTGTCCGGGGGTTTATTAGAAAAGGGTTGCTGGGATCATAGCGATAAAATATTTCAAATGAAAGGAATTTATCAGGACAAAACATTAGCATTATTAGTTTGAAATAAAGTAATTAAAATACTTACTTATTTATTAATTATTTAATTACGCATTACTTTGTTTCAATTTAATTGTCTATCGCTATCTTTAAATTACTCTATATTAGAATGTACTGCAATAATGTTAATATAATTACGATAAAAGTTCTTGACGGACATATTAAATTTAATTAGTATCATTTGAATTATACTCGTATTTTAATATTATTATAATTATCTGGAGATAAGATGGTAATTTATAATGCAAACATAAACTAATATTTCATTTAAATGCGTAGATAAATGTATCATAATAAGACGGCTTTGTTATTATTTATCGAGGAGATCATACGATGAAGACATCGTTTGATTTCTGCAGTCTGATATTTAACGTTGTCAAAACCTTTTGTTTACTCAAAATTAAAAATCCCCATTGACTGTGCCCAAATGGTGCATGCAGAAAAATTTAGAATCGACGTCTGGGGGGCTACCCAAAGTATGCGCTACAATGAGATTCGATAGCAAACATCAAAAATGTATGGAACTGACAATGACGTTTGATATCTCACACGCGACAAGCAAATGACTTATCGATTGTCATTGCTAGCTTCATACAATTTCATTCCATCAGCGATATCGTCAATCGAAAAGTACTGTGGTTAGCCCCCAGACTCTACAAAATATTAGGTTACAGATTACATTGGAATATTCATTCCCTCGGGGGCAAAAATAACATAACACGAATATTGTTTTATTCTACACAACATATATTTATATGTAATGTAGTAGTTTAATGCACTATTAGCGACGATAACAACCGATAGTGTACCCTCCGGATACGCACGACCCAGTTATGAAAGAGTATATATATGCACTTACATAATGTGCATTAAAACACTAAGCATTTGTTACGCGTCTGGGTTGATACTACCATTTTTTAAATATAACATTCTGCCTAAAAATGCAACAGTTTGAAATGAAAACCAATTAATTCACCTTTCTGTTTTCTTTTTTATGGGAATTATAATATAATTCTTAAACTCATTCTATAAATTTAAAAAGAATTCTAGGATTATGTATTGTAAATATTCCGTCGCTAATGGAAAGCGACGTTCCTCTAACGAAGACAGAACGCCAGTACAATTGAAATGGAAAGAAATATTAACTCGTGGGTCCTGACGAATGCTAACTTTCAAAAGCCAATATTTTTTTCACAACACGCTCTCGAATGGAAATGAGTTCTAGAAACTTGCGCACGGCAAAATATTGTTTGTTTTCCGACTTGATATAGCCTCAGAAGTTGACAATCTTGATGAAAAAAATATTGGAAAAGTTTATGAGGGCAAACTCCTTAATCTGTTTACTGTAAAAATGTACAACGAATCACAATAAATAAACACGTTTTGTTTTAAATAAACATCACCTGCAAAAGGACAACAATAGTTCGGACCTCTGACGCTTAAGTACTTGGATACGTAGGGCCGCATACTGAAACGCCATTTAAATATGTAACAGCGTCTTTAATGATAAGGCCACGTTTAATCCAAATTACAACATCGACAATGGACGTATGCTAGATTTTAAGTGGTACTTACTTTATGATTCTATTCGGTATTCTGCCGTTAAGCACTTAATGATTTGGACAGGCCGAACGTAATATTAATTACTACAAATAGATTTTCAAATTAGACATGATACTTTTAAGTGTACAATTAAAATATAATTCAGAAGTAATTGGAACATTTAAATGGGGCAATTAAAATGGACAACGGAATTAGAATAGGCGAACCAGGTCAAGTTCTCCGTGTCAGACACCGACAACGGCTTGGAAGATAAGCGCATTTGTCTACTCTATCTATGTATATATCTACGCTTCAGTGTGTACTTGTGAACTAGTTAAATATTTAAAAGTGTTAAGATCATTTGATAATTCTGTCTGGTATAAAGGGTGCAAATAATTTGTTATGCTCTCGTGTTTTAAAAATGAATAAAACGAAATGTATTCAAGAGGTCAACGAACGATGTAAAAATCGAAAGACTTGAAGATCAAGGGATGATTGGATTCAATAAAATATTTTTTTTACAGCAAATACTTAATCTGTGATTAATAAAGTTATAATCTTAATCTGTTTAACTTTTAAAAACTGCTTTATCTTGGAAGGGGAGCTTTAATTATTGATAAATGTAAAGGGGTACATCGGTAGGAGTAGGCTTAAGAGATATGTGATGGTTAAGAAAGGTGTGATATCGTTGATGTATGTAAGAAGGGTGTGACAACTGCAGTAAGCAATGATTTTAACCAAAAATCTTTGTTCCAACTCCGCATAGAGAGGAATAAGGACAGGGGGATGGTGATGATGAATTGTTTTCTCAATAACATTTTTATTAACAAAGTTACATGTTCGTGTCGTTACTTATTTATTGCGGTGGCAGGAGCGTACGTCGCGATCGTAAATATTGCAATAAATGACCGAATTTCCTCTGTTTTGATATCATATCTTATGTACCATAGGTCACTGCCTCGACGGTCGCCAAGTTTACTATTGCAATCATATAATTGACGAAAATAACGCTCAATAGTTGCCCTGTGTATAGCGCATTTGAATTTAATCTTTATATCAAACTTTACGAAGTTTTAGATAAAAATCATAGACCGTGAATTGAAGAGAAAAATAAAATAACATTTTACTGGCATCTGGAGTGTTTATTTATAAGTCTTAGATATTAAAATTACCTAAGTAACACACTTTTTCCCCCAAAACGTAAAAATAAATGTGGTATCATGAACAAATGTAAAATTACTGCCGACAAAAATCATAAACAAACAAATAGCTACGATACACATTGTATTAAAGACTGTCAGCAAAAAAATATTAAATTTGATTACAATGAATTCCAGCCACTGCTGACAATTTAATTTATACGTTTAAGCAGTAAGCAGAAAAATTGCAAAAGGTAATTAAAGAAGACGTCCTTCTTCATTAGCTAGCCTCGGATGCCTTTTGTTGTCTCTAATTACTTTATATTTGTCTCCATGATTTTATCGCTTTTGCAATCGCTTTATGAAGTCTTTGTAATCAGCTTTTACCGTTTTCACTTAATCGTAAAGCAGGCAGTTCGGTATTTATTCATGCAGATAAAAGACAAATCGCCCAAGACAACACGAGTCGATATTTATTTAGTTTTGCATTTTTTACAGGTTAATTAGTCCTTTTGAAATTGTATAAAAAGTTAATTTTGTGATGTCATACGGACACATCCGTCCTTCAAGAATCGTGCATAATTGCTTTTCAAAACTAATTAATTTCAAAAGTCATCGTGATCAAAGGCGAAATTACATGTTAACTTCACGTTTAAATACTAAAATATACGAAATAGCAAATTGCTGAATAGTGTTTATGATGTCTCGTTTAACTTTAAAATTATTCTTTTTATATGTAGATGAAAATGTTGACAGACTTACTCGCGTGGATATTTTTTACACGTTTTGTGCGGAGTTCTCTTAGCTCGTGAACAGCATCGTGTGTCTGAAATGATTACTTGATACGTTATTTTGAACATATTTACTTAATTTATATTCTAAATGACTTAAAATGTTTATAAATTTTGTAACATTCTGTTAAAAAAGTGGTAAAATACATACGTATACGTAATAAAAAAAAACAGTATTTATAAAGTTAAAATTATATTAATAAATACGATAAATTATTTAATGCGTAAACAATTTTAATTGAGAAAATGGTATTTTAGATGTTATTAAAAGAAATCACTTGAATAAAAAATAATGATGACAATTAAATTTATGCATCTGTTTACGTCGCATAAATTCCTTTGTCATAATATTATCAAGTGCGATTTTAAATAAAAATAATAATTTCCTGTATAATAATCTATGTAATTTAATAAAAATATAATGAAACATAAAACATGTATTTCGATACTTAATGTGAATAATACGAATTGAGCTTATAATCCTAGATTTCCTTATTCTATTTATGTTACAAATAAATTTTTGCAGCTCATTATTTTCAATTTTTTTATTTAATTTCGAAATCCAGAGCTGTGTCCAGTCCAAATACAAAAGATTGAAATTAAGTTTCACATGTACGTAATCAGGGAAGTAATTTTATTAAGAAATGAAGAGAAAGAAAAAATGATAAACTGATTAAATATTGTACGATTACACAACGTTCGTTTAATAACGCTCGCTCAATGTCGACGGAGGGCAAGAGAAAATGTTTGGATTGAACACGACTTCATTTGTTTGACTTATATTTATTTTAAAAAACCTTCCTAATTTTGCAATTTCTCCATACCTGCGCCATTTCTCGTTGAAATTATTTAATAAATTATTACATTTCTCTTACAACCAAAAGAATAATAATAATCCTTTCTTACCACTATTTTGACATCGTAAATGATGTTCAACTTGTACATCTACTAATGAAAGTAGATGCATCAATACAATTATCATTCACTTCACTATTTCAGCGAATCCAGGAGGCCGCTTGCTCGTTTGCCACTTAATAATATAAAAAGATAACCCATTACGTTACTATTTCTTGAGCGTAATTTTTTCAGTTTTTTATTATTTATTTTCATCATCTCCCTGTGTATTTTTCCACTCAAGTAGGTCTTAATTGTGTGGATCTATCGACTTACAGTTTTTTTTTTGTATTTATTTTCATCAGGGCTTATTATCCTTATTCTCTCTGCAAAATTATATTGTTCGGAATCAACCTTCAATTAGCTAAAGCTAATGTAATTCCCGCTGTCACAGTACGGTGCGCGATATTAGCTCACCTTATTTATCCTATCATATATCTTATTCATCCTTATTTTTGTCGACATATAAAATAGAGGACACGAGCAGGCATTACAAAAAATGTCGCTATTTATTTGTCTACCTACGCTCATAGAAAAACACCTCGCATGGTTGTAATGAGCTATTTCATCACACAAAAATATTATTTGATTAAATGTTAATTATGCAATGATTGTATATTAAGGTGTTCTGACAAATGGTGTAGTAAATAATCTGCAATATTTAATTTAATAATAAAATCCTATTTTGCAGCTCAAAAGTTAGTGAATGTTCAAAAACAAAATGTTGTGATAATGTATCCACGGATAAACATTATCATATCAGTGGTAACGACTTCCGATGTTTATATTTTGTTGTACAATACATTATTATTTTTTTTTTATCTTTCATACTTGTTAAATGATTGATGGTCCAGTCGCTGTTGTCACTTTAGACCTCAGAGGTAATAATAATAAAGAGGAACTTCTGCACTGACTGCCCAAAACGCGAATTCATTGTTACAAGTTGGCTGGGGATATAACTAAACTGCCAACGGGAAAAGCATTTAATTTATCTCCGGGTACCATCCTGAATAAATATGAAATTAACACAATGCTATTTAACAAGGTTAATCCGAACGGGGACTAAAAGCCGAGGACACAAAGAGAGATTTCATTTAGTAACTTTCTAAATTAGTGCAAACCAAACATGGAATAGAGTAGTTTTCTCGCTACTGCCAGTTATATCGGAACGCTTAGCCTTTATTGGCACTAACTGTATATTCGAAGTAGGGCTCACGTGTTTTAAATTTAGTAAGAACATTTAACTAATTGGTTAGACTATTTATTGTGTTGGTCAATGTAAACCAATTTAATTATAAGATTTAATTATTATTATCCAAAATCACACAAATGTGTCTTTGCATGTCAGCTTTCCCACCAGATAGCATCATATTAGAAGTAAAAATCATAACTGAAAAGTGCTTCCAAATAAAATAAATGTTTATAAAAATATTTTTCCCGTTTTGTTAACGCGCTAATGTCAAAAGTTTATTTACATTGTAATGTACGCGGTCTATTTGCGCATCTCATAATTTATTTCTGAGCATGAATTAAGCTCGTGTTGACAGAAGCAAATTGAAAAACCACCTATTAAAGTGTTATTACTTTAGGAAAATTTAATCATATTTCTCAGCTGTCACAAAGGATTTCCGGTTGAGTGAAGATTCGGCCATACATATAAATTATCGACTTCAGTAAGTAATACTTCATTTATCAAGAGCAGTTCGCTTAAGTAGGTCACAGACTCAAGAGTTTAATCTAACTTTTATAATAAGGTTTGTGCAACAAACACTTTTTTCATTTTGTTTATCTTCACCCAACCTTCCGTAATGGAAATTGGGGTGAAAGTTACCTTTATGCGTGAATTCGAAATAAAAACATTTTAATAATAACATTTGAAGTTTAATCGAGTATCTAGTTAATGATTATGTATAAATTATAACCAAAATATAGTCTAAATTTTGTTAAAAATAAAAACACACATTAAAAAATATGCTAGTATTAATAAAAGCTGTGAAATTGTAGAAACAGTAATAAGAATGGCATAGAAAAAATACTATTGTACATTAAAAAGAAACATCGTCACGTTGAAACGGTCGTAGAATTAGCTTCTAAACAAGTCCAATTTGCTAGCGATGCGGATAATCTGAGTAGAATTGCTCGACATTCATTAGCATTTGTGTAATTTTATCAGATCTCATGTCCGTAGTCCGTAGCGGAGCGGGCGTGCTGCGAGCCCTATTTGTTCTTAATTCGCTTTGTGTAACAACCTGACGCAAAGAAATGTTGTTAATCTTCTACAATTTGTTTGAATTAGTTTCAAGCAACGTTATTAACTTTCGTTATATACAATTCTTAGAACTTGATTGTATTAGAATTAAACAAAAAAACAGAATAATTTATGTGTTCAATTATATTAATGGATCACCTTATATCTAGATTAAAAATATTTAAAAATAAACTTAGTCTTACTAACGAACTTTCATCTAGTAGTAGTAGGAGCTATGTTTCCGCAACTCCACGACTAGCGCGTATTTTGCGTGAGGGCAGGACTTGGATCACTCCAGCCAACCCAGCTCTCCAAAGAAACTCAGCGAACTTTTATCTAAGAAATACATTAACATTTGATACTTTTTTACTATAATACTTTACTATAATCGAATCTTTATTCCAATATAATTCCAATTAGACTTAACATTGTTGAACTTTGTAAATGCTACATGAAGTCTTTATACTGTGTCCTAACTGTCCGCCCGAGGCCGGGGCGGTATTGAATACTTCATTCTATAGCAATTTGCAGTCAAAAGGACTCTCGAGGGCCATGTATAGAAGTGCGACGTTGTACGGTATACAGAAAAGTGGATTGCACACCCACGTAATCGTATTGCTAAATTATGTAAGAACCTTTGATTGCTTTTAAATGCGTTTCATTTTATGAAAGTTACTACAGATTCAATGTATAGATGGAACGTGACATTTTAAAATTAATATAAATTGGTATAAAACATTCGTCGCTTGTCTCAAATATGTAGATTCTATAATTTTAAAAATTGTTTTCTATGGATCATGGTGAAGCTATTGCTACTAACGGCTAAACTTAGAGTAGTCGTTTGGATGATTAACCGTCCCTCAGTAAAATTTCTCATACTGAATCTACAATAAGGAACTCTGTCACTGAGTCATATTGTTAAAATGTTGTGTTTGGCACAAGCATTTTTATTTCAACATTTTACAACAGTAAGCAAGGAATGACGGTACTCTTGCTGGAAAAGCATCCACAGGTTCTGCGATAAACTTCGGACGGGGGTCAAATTTATGGCCCAAGTCAGATAGCCGTCGGCGAGGCGCGTGGACCATTCGAGAAACTTATTGTGGGCACTTAACCGCAAATAAATTGGCCGCGGAACGTGAATGCCTCTGTTAGTAGCCATTCCTTCCGGTGCCCAACGTTTTTGGAGCAGCGATTTACCTTTTACAATGGAAAATTCACAGCAAAATGTAATACTTCATTGTGTAAATATTTAAAGCGCGTATTCCGTAGTTATAGGTTTAATAGTCGGTCAGCTATGAAAAGCTCGTTGATACATATTTAATGATTTTAATGCCACGTAAATTGAGCATAAAAATTTTAAACAACATAAATGTTTTTAATGTGTAAACATTTTATTATTTACTTCATATAAATAACATAAAAAATAAATTTTATTTATCATAAGAAATATGCAATTTGGGCTGATAAATGTTATTTGGAATAGAGAACGAATCTAGATAAGAAATTCTAGTTTTTGTGAATATCAAATTTTATTTTACTAATTCAAAGATCTAGTAACATACCAAAGCGAAACAAACATTAAAAAGTGGTGGTATTAATATAGGAAATAGAATTAGGTAAACAAGTCTAATTTGAAAGCGGCGGGAAATCGCAGCCGAGCTGCTCGACATTCATTAGCGTTCTTGTAATTTTATCAGCCGATTCCTGAGGCGAAGCGCTCCAAGGAAGTGAGTCGTCGCCTCATTTGCCACCGACCCTGTTTATGTAACGAACTCGCGCAACCGAAACATTAACGGAACGGTGATTTGTTGGTCTTTTGCGCTCGTAAATATGGAGAAGGTTGTTTTGATTATGATAACAGTAGCGATGATTTATTTTTGAAAGAAAGCAAATGCGTAAATATAAATAATCGGACTAGAATAGTCTAAAAGTCATTTGCAATAGAGTTAAGTTTTTTAATTACTTTTACACGTTTAAGGTACAATTTTTCTTAAGCTATTTCAAATTGCTAAAAAAAATTAAAATGTTTTATTGTCATCTGAAATACGTAGAACAAATTGATCTAAGGTGCTCCCACTAGGAGCAGCCTGTATCGCGAGGTAGTACTTGCAGATGTCTATGGGCAGTGGTCGCTTCGCTATTTCAGCGAATGCAGGTGACCGCTTACTCGTTTTCTACTTTATACAATATAAAAAAAAAGATTTTGGCTGACAGTACAAAAATGTTCTTATACGAGTATTTACATTATTCGCGAATATAGCGACATTATGCAGTCAATTCTGTTAAGCATCAAAGCGAAGGGAGTGGCAACTTTGTTAAGCGTTTTGGCAAGGAATTATATTAACATATCATTACTTGTTTATGCTTCCTATCTCGAATATACTTCTTACTTTGTTCCTGTGGGTATCGTTTAACGCTACTTAAGAGCTTTTTCAAGTATTTCACAAGTATCTTACATAATTCATAAAACCTTTTTCACGCTGAAAATGCGTATAAGTTTTATAAAAACGTTAACCAAACCGTAAATAGATTTAAGCAAACGTAGATTTTTATACGCAAATTATTATAATATATTGAAAGTGCTTTATAATTGAAATAATACAGTGGCTTAGAGTTGTTTTTAGTTTACAACCATTGCACTGTCACTGTGAAAAAATAAAACCTTTTGCAGTAAAGGTTCTCTATAACGTCAGAAAGCATTTGGTACAAATACTTCCTGCCCTCAACAAGTGCAACAAACTTCGAACGTAGAAAATAAAATGCAGGCTGCCGTCATCTGCTCGCCGGACCATTTGAGAAACTTATTGTGCGCACTTAAGCACAAATAAATCGTCCGCACACAGAAGCACTGTGTAATTGCACATTCCTACCCATGTGTAACTCCCCGCAATGCCAATCTTAACAATGCAATTGGAGATATACACAACAATATTAATCTCTTATTGTAAAATATATATTATGAAAGATATTAAACATATAACCAATTTCAAATAACTTAGGTGACTTGGAATGCTTCTGGTTTTAATTATATTCTAGCGATATAAAATATATTATGATTATTGCTGCATTAAAAATAATAACCATAATAAAATAGCAGTATGTGAATAAATTAATAAAATGACCATATTAATATTAAGTGTGTTTATACGATAAGGGTGCATGTGGGCATTGACTTCATTGTCCATAGCTAAAGTTCAAAGAAGTAGTAGGTATTCACTTTTAATTGTTAGAAAAATATAAAAGTATTTCCATCAACATTGTTGCAATAAAAAAAAATGTAGCCAAACACAATACGTTCGTTAGAAATAAAAATAAAAGAAAGAAGCACGGTGGTAAAGATAATTTTATTTGACCAGGTAAGCCCACTTACGTATTTCAGTGGTTCACGAACTGGGAACAAAAAGAGTGAGAGGAATTTTCCCCGCAAGCGTACTGAACTGCAAAAAACCTGGCACAGAGTTACGAGTGCTAGATCCTAGTGGAAAGCAATTAACGTGCGGTACGCGACCAGATAGTCTAGTGGAATTATCTTTTAAGAGTGCTAGTTTAGTTTTCTGTATAAATAAAATGACAAACTTTTTTAGAGCAGAGACTTTTGCGTTTGTTAATTCCATTAAAGTTGTGATAATTGAGTAAGTAAAATTGGCACAACGTCGGTGTTCGTGTAACACGGGTCACACTATCTCGCCTCTCGGGTGTCGTTAGAAGTAATTGCAATGAATAAGTATACAAGCACTTCGTTATGTAACACTGTGCTTCACGCATATTATAGCACCTCTGCGATCGCATCGCTCTACTATACTGTTTACTTTGACATACATTAACCGAATATAGTTGCCAACTTTACAGATTTTGTAATGACTTTATCGTTCAAATTCACCAGTAAAAAAAATACACAAACGTACAACGAATGTATGATCTCATGTGATCATTTCATTTTCCGACATCAAATATGTTATTTTAACTAAGATAAAGAAATCTAAGCAGTGCAGATTCGACCCATAATGAGCTCCATTTTCAGCAACTCCACGACTACCTCGTATTTTGAGTGAATACACATATCAGATTATGTCTTACTAACTTTATAACAGTGTTGAGTGTAAATTACTAAAACTAGATATAAATTATTAATTTCTGTCACGAAGTTAGCACACTGCAGGTATATAATGGTGTCTTGTTAACGTGTCTGTGCATAAGTGTCGACATAATGTAAGTCGTAAGTTCCCAAGTTTCCTATTCATGAGTGGAGAACGGATCTGTGTGTTCCCCCTTATTAAGAGCCTTATTAAGATAGCTGATTATAACATTTGTGTGACTTGATTTAACATGTTTACTCTGTAATGAAAGTTGGGGCTTCCTTAACAAAATTATTTTGCTTTTTAAAATATATACACGGAACTTTACTAGCTGTGGTGTATTGGCGATGGTCTATTGTCTTTGGATGTCTCGAGCATCACGGCATGTGTCAGTGATGCCAGACGTCACTTTGTACAAGATGCGATGCGCGTGTTGGATACGATTATATAAGTGGTGTAGTGATGGTTGAGCCATAATATACTCCAAGGACAGGAACTTTACACTTACAATAAGGCGAGCACATTTTGTTTCGTGATCATAAAGTGTCAGTTCAAAAGTGATTGAATTCGACATTTACCGTATGTTCAATAAAGCAGTTTGTTTTCAGAGAAGCTTTCATTTGCCACTAACAACCAACGAATCCGTGGCCACAAGTTTACCCTATTTCCAATTCTCAAATGGTTTGTTTATTTGAAAATTAACCCGCATTAATTAAGCTAAATAAAAGGGCAATTGCCTTTTCAATGAAAAGTTTCCTTAATTGCAATTAGTTTTAATTCTTGTCCAATCAACACTTCTGATGTCAAATTAATAATAGCAAAAATATATTTTTATTTAATTTCAGAACTGTATTTTGTGGTCAATTAAATATAATAAGATATAATAATAAACGGAAATAATTTTAGTAAAAAACTGTGTCAACGTGTTATTTTATATTTGGTTTTGTCTAGCTTTCTCATAAACTAAAGTTGAATGTATGATGAATTTAGTCGACAAAAGCTTTTGCGCGCAATTGTTCTCGCGACCACGGTTGAATGCAAAAAATATACGGTCATTCTGAATAGATGCCGTTGAAATAGTTCATTGTTAATATGCTAATTACTTATTATGAGTTTCTCTAATTCAAAAATGTAAATTGAATACGTGCTTAAGAATTAAAACCTTTATAAGGTGCAGGAATATTAAAACAGAAATAGCTTTTAATTAGAAACTGGCAGTTTAGAACTTTTATTTTTATTTTGAATACAATAACCATAGAATAAGCGATGTTATTTGTGTTTACGATAAACAAGAGTTTCTTGATAAATATTCAATACTTGCTTATGAATTAATTTCAATTGAAAGTTTGAAATTTTACAACAATTTAACTTAATTTGTTGTATTGTATTTTGAGTTCATTCCAATTTATCGCCTAAATTGAGCAAACAGAGGAACAACAAATTTCATCCAAGTCCTCCATTGCCGAATTGGAGCGAAAAATATTTTTACAACTTTTCAGACCTGGGGGCCTACCCAAAGTATCCTTCGATTGGCGATAACGCTGATAGAATCGATAAAAATGTACGAAACTGACATTGACATTCGATAAGTCATGTGCTTGTCTCGTGTGAGATATCGAACGTCATTGTAAGTTCCATACATTTTTGATGGCCGCTATCGAATCGCTTTGTAGCGCATATAATTTGGATAACCCCCCTGAATGTAAATACATAATCACAGTTACTGTATAAATATGTATGGATATGGTCGTTGTATAAATTATTTCTTTTGAAGTCGGGTAAAACATAGAAGGTACGACAGGAGTGAATATTACAGAAACCTGCTATGATATTCATGCCACGTTCGGGGCTCATGACTGATTGAGCCCTATATGTATGTTGACTATCATATGCGTAAATTTAATATTACAGAAATACTACCTGAATAAGCTCAATTTATACAACCTCAAGCGTACTTTGTACCGTTGCGTTTGGATTGAAATATCTCATAAATTATTCCGTACAAGCTAGATTATTTTCCTTTGACTTCGGATTTTAATAAAAAAATAAATACAGAGATGGTTTGTTTCGGTATATTGCTGAGACTTTTTATCATATAATATTGTGAGTTAAATTAACATGTGGAGTGTGAAGCGAAATGAAATTTTCGTGTCAGCAGAAAATTAAAGAAATCTTACGCGAAGCCAATTTCACGGGAGCGGTAATCTCATTAGAAGCGTCTGAATTCATTAACATTTATAGGAATTCGCGGTGAAAACTTTTACACGAGTATTGTGAAATCCGATGTACTCAGTCGAATCGTACTCGCTTTGATATAAAATTCAAGACTCCTTTTAATTATATTTTTAGGTATTGATTTTTCTTAACGTTTTATTCTTCAACTTTTATCGATAACATTTAGTTAATTGACTATTAATTTCATACAAACTAGAACATGGCTTCTGAATATCTGTGTTTCAACTCCAAGTATAAAACAAACCTTTTATTCTTTTGTTCTGCATTGTCATAGACATAAAAAACCCCGGTCAGTGGAAGCTTTTACTATGAATAGTATATATTTTCCAAGATTCGACTTACAGCGAAACTACAAATGAATTGCACTACGCAAAATTAAAATCATTCAAGCTGAATACAAAAAGTATTCGCATTTTAATATAAGAAAAAAATGTAAACGTTATTTCGACTGAGAAAAAGAAATGTAGCTTCAGATTATATTAATATTATTAATTTGAAACATAATGCAAATGCAGGAGTACTATAACTGTTGTACTACGAGTATAATAAATAACAACAAGGGGACAGGTTATACTAACTCTGATTGCGGTCACCTCCAATATCTACGTTTTGAAGTTTAGCTGTTTTTATAAAAGCTATTAATGAAGTAAATATGAAATGTTGTTGACAAGCCGGCGTCGAGTCCTTGATTACAGCTGCTTTTGTCCTCAAGGAACATTCAATACTCACTAACGAGCGACATCAGAACCCACGGATGTTGATTTTCTTTATATTGTTACGTACTGTTCGTGAATAATTACTAGGATTTATTAACTCTCTATTCAGAACTGTTACTATCATATTTATTGTAAATGTTTCGTTCTTTTTTTTTAAATAAAAGATAAACCATGACTTGTAAATGGTTTGTTTATCTTCGTGACAGATGAAAGATAGATGAAGTGTGAACACTCATAAAGTAACTCCGAGTTATCAGAATTGCATCTTAACATGTCAGCGATGTCCCATCGAAATTCTCCTTACCAGTAATGTACTGAAAATCCGAATTCTTTAAACGAACAACTTCATATGTAAAATCGATTCACCGGAATATAAATGGATACAGGGGAAGCATGCTTACATGCCCTTGGCACGAGTCACCGCATAACGAACGTTGTTACGACTGAAGTCATTGTTGATTGCGACCATTGAAATGTACAGGATGATTACGTACAGTTGCAGTGCCTTCGATATTATCACGAGATCGCACATTAAAAAAATGTTTTTCATTCTCACTTAGGTATACTAGATCAATAAACGTAATATCGAAATATATTCCCATAATCATTAAAAATACGTCAAAAGATGTCCACTTTCGTATTTAGTTAATGAATGAAATGCAAACTACAAAATATTAAAATTAATTTTTCAGCCCTTTTCAGCCCTTATTCCTATAAAGTACCTACTGTTAAATAATACATTAATATTGTAGAGGTGCTGACGAAGCGTTCGCAGGTTCCTTGATAAAGCTCACAGTTAGTAAATAAATAGCAGACAACGTCGGACGTGGCGAACCCGCTGAGAAACTTATCGTCCGCACTTAGCCGCAAATAAATTGGCTGCACCATATGTACTGCGCCACTGGCGTCGAGTGCAACATTTCCCAACTGCCAATTACTATACAAAATGTATATTTTTAGAAAAAAATAAGAGAAGAAACAACAACTGCATAGTAATAAAACTAGTAGTTTAATGATTGACCGACTGACTATGACCCTACATACCCGACGTCTCTTTGAAGACCATGAATCGAAGGAAATCTTCTTTTCAAAATAAGTCAAGATGGAAGCTATAGAACGTCACAATAGAACGGACGTGCTTTTTAAACTAAAGTTTACTATCATTTTGCTTTTACATTTTAAATAAATTTAATTAATTCCTAGAAGAAAATATTTAATCAAAGTTTCGGTTTAAATAACAAGAGTATTTTATACGTAAGAGATAGATGAGTATGTTTAAGTTAATTAAGTTTGTAAAGTTAGAGCAAACATCGAGTGCAGAAGCAACGCCAACTTGAGATCAACTTGTACGGTTCCTGTCGTTGAAATTTGAGTCCGTTGGTAGAGAATAGAACAAATAAAGCTGTAACAAACTTTATAGTATCGCTCTTAAACTAGAACATGGTTCTTGAGGACTATCACAGAAGTTAACTTACAATAGTAAATTAAAGACAGACTGGATTGGACCATATGTACAACTTTAAAAAATGCTCTATTATTCAATATACCCCTCGTTCCGAAAAAATGTATAAAGTACTGCGATAAACAAGTACCAATAAGTTGTCGATTATACGATACTGGAGGATACTCGGAACTAAATAAGATAGACCAAGGGTCTCATTGGATCAAATTATGTATCATAAGAATACCAGGAACAAGGATATTCTGTATTCTGCAATAAATTTTATGAATGTACCAGTACAGTACCAAACGTAGAAGTACAACATTAATAACGCTGATTCTCGTTTCGGAATGAAACGGTAAGTTTCTAAGCATTCAGTAAAAATCTCTGTAAATTCAGTAAAACAGTTTTTTACATTCATTCTTTCAATATTATTTATTATTTAAATTACTAGTGGATCCCATAAATAATTGAAATGCAAACATTAATAAAGGAAATTCACTTTTGAAACAATATTATGTCTTGTCTAGGTACGCAGAATAAAGTTTAGAAAATGATAACTTTAAGATTTATATTTTAGATACCTCAAGCATTAAACTAGGCTATCTCGGCAACTATGAAATAATATTATATTTAAACTTTGTTTATTATCCTACGGTTTAATTACGCTTTGGCCGCAAGAGACTTGTATTTAATAAGAAATTTATAGCCGCAGGTCACGGTCATACTTGTACAATATTACAACACAATTTTTATTATCTTCTAGTTACTGTATCAATGTAATATGCAAAATTCGAGCAATTTCCGTTTATCATTATCTCGAAAACACCACAATCAAGTTAAAAGAGAAGATTAGCAGAAGTCGGTAAAAGTTTGTTTACAAAATACACATACATTTTGTTTTTTTTTTTAGAATGTTTCCGCTAGCCGTTAATCATTATTAAGTAAGCACCAGGTTATAAAGAATATAACCACGATTTTCTTATTACAAAGTAGAATACAAAGTAAGAAAATTGTGTTGCAATATCGTAAAAGTTTACACGTAGTTGCAATTTAGCCGTTTCTTGAAGAACCATTACGACAACAATGTTACGTGTCTTCATATAGCTGGGGCATTACCAGCGATATACATTCTCCTTGGTTTCCGGCTTGTGTCACACGAGCGAACTCCAAGTCAGGCAGGATGCGACTTCATCCTGAAACTAGCTCTAACATAGAAACTTTCCCAAAGTGGCTTGCAATTGTCTTTTCACCGATGTTACGTGTATTCGTTTTGTTTTTAAAGCTAATACTTTTTCGGAAAAATAATAAATCTTTTTTATTTTGAATTCTAGACCATTACACATTAAATCTACATGATTAAACTAAGTATGTAACTTGCCTATGATTTTCTTTGAATTCTTAAAAAGCAAAATAATTAAAGGCCTTCTGAGGAATTAATATTAACTTGTAAAGTAGGTAATTTATAATTAGTTCTTAGAAAGCAAATAAAAATTATCCCAATTACGGAGCAAATGCTCTAGAATCCAATATCTCCAAGTACGCACAATCAAAAAGTTCTACTTTCGAAATTGAATACAACGTGAAAATGTTCAAAGAGAAAAGTGAGCAGAATGTCAAAGTTATCAATTAATTCTATTTGAAAACTTTTTATTCTAAGAAACATTTTCAATTTCAAAAAAGGCAAGAGCCTTTACATTTAAATAGGGATAACAAGATCCATCCAGTTATTCACAATTTAAATTGATTAATAAAAGCCGTTCAATCAGTTCAGCAAAAGGGCGTAGCGTACTACAATGATTGAAAATTGACGACAGAGGAGGCAGTCGTCCGGGACTAATCCGGCCAGATTCGGACAAACCTCCATTACCTTGATTGATTTTCGGCGCTCTTTCCCTTGCTACAAATACAAAGCATTTCGTAAGCACTTTCAATTTGCACTAAACCCGATCGCATCTCAATTTGCGGCGGGCGACCGTACCGGTGCTTGGCGCCCTGCCGCCGTCGTAACACGATGTCTTGTTTCCCTACCACTTGCTTATTTGGTCCTGATAGACGTCTCTATTTTAAAACTGTTTGAACGTTTAATCACAATAATACTGCTGTTAAGTAGTTAACAATTTAGAAGTCCCTTTTTTATGAAATAAAATCCCTGTTAAAATCTCTTCACTAATTTGTTTTCCGTTTTCCACAGTTTTAAATACTTAATTTTCACACGAGAATAATTCAATGGATTAACAATGAATTTAATTCCAATCATAATTTTGAATAATAATCGGGCATGCAAATTGTAACATTCATGAATTTATCCAACATTACAGCAATTCCATTGCCTTTTCACATCAATTCAGTTGCACTGTCGACTTGTTAATTTATTATTTAGTCGGAGTTGTAATGTATCAGCGGTCGGCGGCGACTGTAAAAAAGTGATTTTTAAAATATCATCCCATCGACAATTGCGAACTATATGATAAATAACATTGAAAATTTATGGATGAAATGACGCGTATTATTGTCATTGACAACGTGTGGTTTCATGTTAATGTAACTTATAACAATTTTCTTTGACCTGGATATAAAACGGGTGACTATTTTGTTGTTTATAGTATCTGTCTGTTTATGCAGTTAAGTTTATACCCTAGTTTAGTTCTTGTTTACTCCATTTTAAGGAGCTCTGAGTATATTTTTGTGCGCTAAAAAGTAACTTGGCAGAAGACCTCCAGTCTTGAACCACTAAGTCTGATTAAGAACGGTACACCTTCATTGTCACTGCTCACTTGTTTACTTCTACGAATTACTATAATGTTAAAGTAAGTTTTACAATACACAATAACAATGCATTTTGCCGATACAAAGCTAAAGGAAGCAAGTTTCCTCATTTATCGTATTGAAGATCCCTCAGGATAGCGCGCAGCAATCAAGCGGAAATAGAAAGTCAAGTGCGGAATGGCTTAGCTGCTCCAAGATAAATCCTTCTGTCGGTCAGGAACATACGAGTTGAAGCTTACAATTGTACTTAAGGGTAAATCGACTTTTGTATTAAATATACATTAAAATCACACGCTGTTCCTTTTACAATATGTAATGTGATTTTTTAGATTTTAAAATTGAAGACGTGAAGAAATACCAAATAGGTTAACAATTTTCGAAGACTATTTTTGATTAGCAATGAGTTAATTAAAATGGCGTCTATTACGCTATGTTATACAAATTACCTAATAAAAAATAAGAAAGTAAGTTTTTAGTCGTTGTAAATACTTTTACCTCGACTCATTGCTCAGTGCTGAAATCACATGTCTGCTAAATGAGCCGTTGTGATCACAGTTGTTATTTATGATCCTGTGTATTTTGACAAATAATCTTACAAGATTACAAATAACACTGGCAGAAAAATAAAATGTGTTTAACAATATTAGTTGTGTAATTTATTTACTTAATACTTTGGTAGCACGTTATTTTGTGAATGATTTCTGAAGCCGGTTACCGGCGCCCAGTTTTAACTGTACAGTTTAAGCTGCATAGTTAAAACTGAACGTTTGTAGCCGGCTTTATAATTTAGACTTTACGTGGTATAATTACGTATTGATGTTTTACAATAATTATATGTTAATTCTATGCTGTTAAACATACGTTGAAAATTGGCGCCGACTTTTTTCGTCGACAAAATGTATTTTTCCCGCATCAATATTTTAAGGCAGTCGCACGTGTCATCTTTCATAACACTGCTACGAGGGAAACTCGCAAACTGTTTCCAACACTCTCGGCTTATATTAAAACTCGTGTGTCGCAATATTTACGTTATATTTATTAGAAAGAAGCGTAGTTTCACTTATTGGATAAGGAAAAAATAATATTTGGGTTATTTCAAGTATCTACCTGATTTTCCTTGACAGCAATATTTGGGTGTCACCGGTAGATATAAGCCTAGGAAGAGATAGATAGATAGCATGACAGGTGATATTGTAAACAAGGGTGTGACGATTGAGATGTCGGAAGATACATTAACATGGTGGGCAAAAACCTGGAGCGCCGTCCCCACGGGAGTAAGATAAGGACGGGGAGGTGTTGATGATGATTTGTCTGTGTATTTGCTGACAACAAGCTATTGTTTTAGTAGAGAATAATATCAAATCCTAAGAATTTAGACTTTTAGACTAAAAAAAATAACGAAGATTGCTTGTTTAATAGCTTTTTTATGTTTCTTTTTGCTATAAATGGCTATCAATGTTTTCCTTAACGACGATTAAGGAGAAAAAGGAGCTTAAGATGTTAGTTAAGAGATTCGTTAAGAGAGCATCGGTGGTCGCTTATCGTCACGGGGCATATCAAGATGTGACGTATCTTAACGCGTGCGGAAGGTTATCAAACAAGTAGAGTGACCAAAGTCGACCCGCGTCTGACCCAATTAATTATCCACTGCGTTCTAACTACATTCGACTCTTTGTTATGTCTTATAAAAAGATTATTTGTTTACATTAATAAATGTGACCTTGGCACTAATAATTAATTCGACACGCTTTTTACAGACATGTAAACGATAATGTTATGATGATAATTTTGTTGATGCAATATTTATTTGCTATTATTAGATTATTACGTCGTAAGACAAAAATGAGAATAATAGTGTTAATAAGGTTTAGCTTTATAGTTATTTTATAGGTAATATTAATAGTACCTACATAGGTAAGCGATGGAATTCTCAGGCAACGTAGGATTTGGAAAAATTACATCTGCACATACCTGAAACAAAAAGTAAAAGATAAAATTTAGAACCAAAGTACCACAGACTTTATGACAATGAAGATTCGCTTAACAATTTTAGTTCAACAGAGAAAACACTACCATTCTTTGCCAATACCTTAACATGAGAGCAAAAACATGAAATATGGATATTTTTTGTATGCATAATTAAGTAGTGTTGTTAGCCAAGTAACTGCCGTTCCGATTTAAGAAGGAATAAAGATTTATTGTCATGGGAAATTCAGTAAAAATAAAAAGTACGGAGGTTGCTAATGCTATCAACGCTTGCAAGTTAATCGAACATCGGCATATTCTAATACATAATCGATGTATTATTGAATTATTTAATATTGTGGTATAAATTGAATTGAAATCACGTGTGAGTTCACAAAATACAATGTAACTATTCACGACTTTCGTAATCCTCTGTTAATCGGCGCGGTTTCCGATGAACCAATCAATATACGCCAGAACAGAAAAGCGGTTTTTAGTTTTAATCAGTTGTTTGTCATAGACAAAATACTGCAGTAATAAACTTTAATGACTACTTAAACAGTCGCTTAGTAAAAATTTAATAAACTAAAGCCTTGTTGTATGTATCTGAACAAAGGATTTACTAATCTACTCTACCAAAATGTTGCTGCTTGGACACGTTTGGTTACTTAATAACTTGCTACTTCACTAAAATAATATTCTGGTGTTTATAAGGATTAAGAGACTTTGTTGACTCTCCAACATTTTTTATAACAACTTTTTGCTTCCAATTTTTGTGTTATTTCTCAAAAGAGAAGCTAATCCATAAGGGCATCGTTTACGCAGCAGTTAAAAAGTTGTAAATTATACGCTGCTGTAGGAAGGCGTGGGACGTGGGCAGGTTTTTCGTGAATAATAGCCTCCATGCAGTTACAGCAACGGAGTTAACGCGCTTCTCGAATATTTTCACGTTTTCCCTTTAAGGCAGCCGCCATTTTGAATTCGAGGAATGTTTTTAATTCTCTCGATCGTTATTGTAGTCAAAGAATTAAATTTACCTTCCAGTCAGGGTCGAATGTCGTAGGTACAGGGTACCAGTTGCTATAAAATTTCGACCTAATTGTATTTGAACAACGACATACCGGTGTAGGAATTTATATTAATCTATGCCTTGACTGTATCTACATGTTACAATTATAAAAGTTAGGGTTCTAAATGTTGACTAAAAGCTGCGACTGCCCGTATACTTGTGGCCACTTAAAATGTAATAAATTAGCGGGCCACAAATGGCGAGGTGGAAGGCTCGGGTGAATAATGGTCTGTAAAGATGAATTGGACCGTATAAAGAAAAATGGTCAGAAGCTCTCTATATTTTTTATTTCTATTTGTCCCCAAACGTCATATTATTAATTGTTAAAAAATGTCCGTTCTTAAAAAAACAAACTGTTAAGCCTTGAACGCACCAGGAGGTAGTCCCTAGTACATTCGCTCCGAAGCGATTCTATAGAGAACATCAGAAATGTATGAAACTGACATTGACGCTCGGTATCGAATGATATTTATTTAATTAAATTCGCTATCGCATATCAATGTCAGTTACATACATTTCAAATGTTCTCTATAGAATCGCATCGTAGCGAATGTACTTTGGGTAACCCCCAGAATAGTATTTTAGTAACTAGACGTGTCCGAACAGCAACATTTTAGTAGAGTAGATTAGTAAAGCCTTTGTTCGGATACTTGCTACTTGCTGCTCGACCCAAAATACTCTCCAAGTGGGCACAATGCTTTATACAAACCGAAAGAATGTAAAATATTAAGTTTTATTCGAGTAACCAATTTTTTTTAGAATAATCAATGAACTACGCTAATAGTCACATCACTCAAACACATAATAGACGTCATTGTCCGAGCAAGCAATAGATTCGACCGTAATTCAGTAGAACGTATTTGTCCCGATCATTTTGGATACGTTTTGATGTGTTTCTGATCCAGTCAAAGCCCAACAGAGTCGTTGAAGCGTGGCCGCCAGAATTCGATTCGCTTACTTGTTTCCAAATGTTTGCATTCAAACCGACTCGGATTACTTTGTAACGTTAACAATAAAGACATTATCTTTATTGACTGACAATTCTAAAATACGAAATCTCTCAACTCTAAAGTATTGTAAAATAAAAGAATAAGAAAGAGTTTTCAGAGGTATGACTAAAGAAAATTTTTACATAGATATAATTTCGACTCGTCATCAAACTCACTTAGGCATTTGCATCTTCAATTCCTACTGAGTGATATATGTGAGTGGACCTTTGCAACCACGCTATTTAACCTTTTTAGGTCTGGATAGTTTAACATTGTACACACATCCTTTTTTGTGGCAGTTGCTCAATTTAAATTACTTACTTTTGCCCTACCGTTCTATGATGGTATCCGCTAATGAGCAAGTAACCAAAGCTATTCTAATATACAATCGGTGACCCGAAGTCGATCAGACTCGTAACCCGACAGTTGGCAGACATTCGCAATTGCACTAAACGGGTCGTTAAGATTTATCATTCGTTGAAATAAAACGCAGTTGTACCAAGTTAGTGGGAAGTTTTATCATCTCTTTGTCGTTTACGATGTTTTGTCTGACCTGTTTGTACCCCGCTTACGTGTGCTTATTGATTACTTTATTGATCTTTATTATTATTTTATTGCATCATTATGTGGACATTTATTGATATGATTATGTTTTATTCCATAATAATTAAACTGACAAAGAAAAAAAAATCTAAACTAATACGTCGTTTAAAAATTGTTTGGAAAGTCATAAAGATTTTTCTTTTTAATAATTCATTTTTTATATTACACATATGTATTTAGTTAAGTAAGATTTCTCATACGAGACTACAAAAACCTTTCCAACAAAACTCCTTGCTACTTCGTAATCTTTCCTCTTACTGTAACTCATAAGTATTACATTGGTATTATTACAACACAAAGGCCCGTAAGAGGATCATAATAGTAGCTTTGAGAAAGCATCCTTTCTTTTTACTAAAACCTTTTTACTTACATATCAGTAGAATCCTTTTATTCAACAGACTATCGTCAATACTTTGAGCATCGAGGGACGTATATCAGAATATTGTTTCGTCTTAATTTAATATAGTTAGTTCACTTTATTATTTAAATTATTTTATTTTTTATTATATTCAGTTAAATATTGAATTCTATTTTCTTTATAAAGAACAATAGTAAGGTATATGTCGGAAGCAATTTCGGCAGATCGAAACCCTCGGATTCACACTACTGACAACGTATTTCCTGCAAACACTTCCAAACCGCCAGATAACGCTAAGTCTCGTGGAAAGAATAGCGGAAAGGACAGCCCACAGGCAGGAAATTGTCTGTCGACCTATTTCACTATCGGCACGCCATTCAATTCCAACGAGACAACAGTAAGAATCGTGCTTTCGATATATAGAATACAAAACTTTTACCAATTTATAGTCCGAGAATTTTCTTGGCCCGATAACGAAGCGATGTTATCAAGATTATTCAGAAAATATGTATTTTTTAATATTTAGACAATGACACTCATGACAATACCAGGGGGTTTAACCAAATTATCTTTCGATTGGCGATATCGCTGATGGAATCGACAAAAATGTATGAAACTGATAATGACATTCGATAAGTCACGTTCTTGTCACGTTTGAGATATCGAACGTCATTGTCAGTTGTTTTGCCAGTCATTCATTTTTGTTGTTCTCTGTCTAATGGCTTTGTTGCGCATATAATTTGGGTAACCGCCTAGTCCGACATGAATATTATAACTCTTTATTGACATTCATTTAATTTTACTTATGACAACCAAAACAAATTTCGCACTTTTTCTCCAATACTTTACAACGCCTGTACAAATTGCTTTAGCCATCAAGCGTAGTGGGGGTTATGCAAATGCATGTTGAGTTTTCGAGCAGGCACTTAACTGAGATGAACGACCAACTTGTTTGTTGCTTATTTACTTTGAGTTTTTACGCTTTTACGTACATTAAGAATGATTAATGTAATTTATTTAATAATTTTTGTGTTATGAAAAGTAAGTTCTTCACCGCTATATTATTTTTATATTGACATAATGTTTATTATGTAAATACCAAAGTAATAAATACGTACATTACTTTTTAATTAAGCTTACAGAAGGAAGCTAGTAGCTACTAGGTATTCGAATCAGATTACTCGGAGCTCCGAATAGACATAAACGACACGAGTCTCAATTTACTTTAAGTTGGTAAGTCGTATGTAAATTTAAGTTTCCACTGCAGTAAATCCTGTACAAAAACATATTATCATCCTTCTCATTCCCTTTGAACAGACAGAGACAACAATACAACTTTGTACTTGAATTTCGGTAGTGGAACCTAACGGTGAGCGACATTCAAAAACTCATCTACACTTGTGACGATTGCGTACAATTTTCAATCTCATTCCGTGCATTTCTAGCACGTATTCGCGCACGGCTTTGTTTCTCGCCATGTCAACTGTAGCAGTTGAGAAATAACGGCGCTGTTTACTCTCGAAGCTGTTCGAACGATTCAAAGTAAAATCTTCAGGAGTTTACAAGGCGGTTAAAGAGGAAAGCTTGGTGAAGCAAACTATTCTTGTTTTAACTTCAATTTCGTGTGTTAAACGTACTGTTCACTTCATTATAACTTTTACATTTCTGAAATGAAAACTATATGCTTGTGAAATCCTTAGGGGAGTTCTAAATTAATAATATCGAATATGTTAAAAAGGCAATGGAATTGTATCGTTAAAAGTTTGTTTGTTATTGTAAACTTCAAAGAAAACTTCGAATGTCTAGAATATTTATCTTAAAAGCTTTTCCCTATCATATCACGTAAACTTTTTATTCTTAAAGAGTGGATTTAAAGTGGAAAAACGTCTACCCTAAATTCCTCGTGACACCTAGAGATTTCTGAAAACTTAAGTGTCCTTAGCTTTGAGCGATGACTGGAAAAATATAACTCCGAGTAAGATTTTTAAGCGCTACTGAAATTTAAATGTCGACACTTTGAGCAGAAAAATTATTATCTGTTTACATTACCGTCTGAGATTAAGATATGTTC